>CAOJBK013356152.1:0-10060 GCA_948294925.1 Codiaeum variegatum
TTGAGGGTCCTCACTAGCCATCTTATGGAATAACAACAACATGTTATAGTGAACAGATTTCAGCTCATAATTTTTAGAAGCCATATACAAATGGATCCAAGAAGTAGCTGTACCAATAACCAGCTTAGCAAATTCATTCATCAATCACCTGTCGTCAACCATGATTCTAGGTGGATCTATCTGATTTTTATCCCTTTGGTTTTATGGATCTACTACCTCAATCTCTCTGTTATCAACAGGTGGATCTTGAATCTCAATTGGTTCCTTCGTGTTGTCTTGTCCTCTAGCTCAAATCCTGTGCACGTTATCAACAAGAGGAAGAATATCTCCTTCAAGAGATCTTCTTTCTTTCATAAAATAAGAAAAAAAAATAAAAATAGTAAACTAAAAACTAAAGAGAGAAACAGAATAATAACGCCTAGCAAAGTTTATTTTTAAAGATCCCCAGCAACGGTGCCAAAAACTTATTCGCCTCAAAATATACTAATAAATAGCGACCGCAAGTATACGGGATATCATAGCATAAGATGAGAACACAAGGTCGTATTCTCTCGTGGATCTTAAGATTTACTAAGCTTTATTAATTTATTTCTTAGGTACAAGTAAAAGTAAAGAAGACTTTGGTTTTGAATTGAAAGTAAATTAAAGTTAAAGTAAGCAATGAGTATGATAATGCAATAATATGAACACGTCTAGAGAAATTTACAATCCTTAGTCTATCGTCTATGATTTTAAAATATTAATTCTATTACTTAGGTTTAATGATCCAAAGTTCAATACAATCATTCAACTAGAGCTTACCCTAATCTAGTTATCGCATTCATAGAAGTAATCTAGAGAAAACATACATTAATCAAAGGATTTAAGACTAAAACTTATGAATCCAATTTATTTTAGAATCTTAATCGAATAATTCTAGCTTTAGACTTCCACTCTCGCTCCATCATCCAAATCCTAATCAAACTAATTGGTGATCAGGCAATCAGTTATTAGAATTAATCTCAATTTAATTAAGCAAAAGTTAAACCTAAAAATAAAACTCACAGTAATTTATCATATTAAGAGTATTTCATGTTTCAATCTCTAGACAAAAATGAATAGTTCATGACTAATTTAGAACTCAACAAATCCACAATAATTCTAAGAGAAATCATGCTTAATACTTTTAATGCAAAGAAAATCCAGAATTAAAGCAATTAAGTGAAGAAAAAACCTCAATTAAAAGTAGAAAAACTCAATCTCCTCGGATAAATTCAACTTCAATCTTTAATAAGAACCAAATTGATGAAAAACTTAAAAAAAACAATGAAAAATAGAGAAAATAGAGTATTGACAACAAAATCTCAAGCAATTCTAAACTAAATATCTCAAAAACTCGTTTAGAACGGCTTAGATTGATGAAATAAGATTTGTCTCTATTGTTATCTCTATGGGCATCAATGGAACTCCTTATATAGTGAAAAATCTAGGTTTTGGATGTCCAAATTATGTGAAAACTCATTTTCCTACTTTGACTCTGAAGTCCACACAGCTTTGATTTAATGGGCGCACTACCCCTATAACAAGCAACTTGCCTTGTGCGCTTTTTCTGTGTCTCGTGATCCCATCTCCTTTTTGTTACAGTAATTTGCATAGGGCTATACATGGGTCCAAGATGGATCCGCACAACTCGTGCCTAATATAATTTCTGCAATACTTCTAGTACAGATCTAAGGATAGCCTGGATGTCCTAGGCACAACCCATGCCATCTTTAAAATTCCTCAAAAGTCTCCAAAAGCCTCCAAAAATTGCTCCAAGTTACTCCGTTAATTCAGTCAACCAAATAATTCCGTTTTAGCATAGTTTCCTGACTTTCTCTAAAAATACTTAACAAAC
Organism: Codiaeum variegatum; assembly: GCA_948294925.1. Lineage (NCBI taxonomy): Eukaryota > Viridiplantae > Streptophyta > Magnoliopsida > Malpighiales > Euphorbiaceae > Codiaeum > Codiaeum variegatum. The sequence continues at coordinate 1,877 of CAOJBK013356152.1, forward strand.
ACATCAAACGTAATTTTTGGGCATAAAATCAACTTAAATGTAAAGGAAAATATATAAAATTCTACACATAACTAAAGGCAATAAGAAATTATAGAAATTTGCCTTTATATTTGTAGTTAGATTTTTGGAGAAAGTATGACTTGCAATTTAAAAATGTGACTACAAAGGAGAAAGTTACTAGTGAATTTGTTCTCATGAAGTGTGATCTAAATCATCCTCAAAAGTAAGATATTTATAAAACAATATTTTTAATAATTTTTTTTTATTTTTTTGTTGTAGTGATGTGCTTTTCAGTTTTAGAGATTATTTGGCTAACCAATTAGAAATGCAATCTCTTGTTAATGATGAGAATGTAATTAATATAATTATTAACATAAGGTGTGTTCTGATGAATATAAAAGAAAAGAAGGAGAAGATCAAATGAAGAAAGAAGAGTTTTTTTTTTTAACAAAAGCAATTGTAAGTTTTTTTAAAATTAAGTGTTTTTTTTTATTAATTTTGATATAATTTTTTTCTGGTATTAGTTTCGACTTGAACATGGAGAATTTATTCCAAATATTACTATGAAAGATAAAGAGTTGAACTTTAATAAAATTATCAGTGAACAAATAGAGTTATCAAAATTTAACTTGAATGATGCAAATCTTTTAAGTATAAAAGATTAAATGTTTTTTTTATTGTATTGCATAATATATATTTTATTTATCTTCAATGTATTTTTTCACTATATGCAATGTATATATTTGTTATATTCAATGTCTATTGTCGTTATCTGTATTGTATTTCTTCATTATGTGCAATATATATTTATTGTTTGTTTAATATATTTTTATTTTACATTTATTAAGAGTTGTAGCATTACTGTTCAATTTTCAAAGATTTAATTTCTTATTTTTTGATTTTTTTCTATTTATTATTTGTTTGTTATAGGCTATCGTCTCTAAAAGTTTGAGTAGGCACAAATGGCTAAGAGGTTTTCAAGAGGATTGCTTCAAATGCTTTAGAGATCATAAAATAATTTTATTGACTGTGGTATCTATAGCACGAGGCACATAGAAACATACAATAGTGGATGTCATTATTGAAAATTAAATCTAAGTAAAAATGTTGTACGTAATGTATTTAATAAATTTTCTATGTTTTTTCATATATTAATTATTAGTTTATTTTTCAATACATTATTTGATACTCAAAACTCTTAGAGTAAAATATTATAGTGCTATACTACTATCAAGTTGTAATAACTTGAAGAATTAAGTTTTACAAGGTGCAAGAAAGAAATTTCAAAAATAGAGAAAATATAAAAGATTTTAATTTCTTTGTTAACGTTTTTGTAGTAGTTTATGAATTATTTTTAACAATATTAGTCTTGTCATAGATTTTAAAATGTTATTTTAATATATTAGTTATTACAAAATATACATTACTTCATTTTGTTTTATTCATTATTTTTCCCAAATATACATTGTAAGCAACCTACTAATTTTTTTATAGTTATTTAAAAATAATTTTTTAATCAATTCATAATGACTGAATGATTAATTTAAATTGTGTAAAAGATTATATTTATAAAAGAATAATATTTTTTATTTGAATACATTATTTTTTACAAAAATATACATTTTATTGTCTAATTTTATACATTAGTTTTAAAGCTATACATTGGAAATAAAATAATATTTATATTATTTAATATTGTTCATTGATAGAATAAATAAGATTTTTTTAATATTTTTTCAACAAAATATAAAATTAATTCTTTAACTTTTTAAATTATTCTTAATATAATATATAGTCTATATTCTTATTTATATATTTATTGTTTTTTTTTTATAAATTTATAAATTTCTTTTTTAAACAATATACATTGTAAGAAAAATAGTATTTTTAAAATAATTCAAAATAAAATTTTATTATATATTATAGATCGTGCAACTTACAAAGAAATAAGCTCTTACAATCTGTTTAATTCAAAAAATAAAATCTATCAAAATAAAAAATTTAACAAAAAAACATTCTTTTGGACTAATATTCAAAGCACGATTTTAAAATATTTTTTCTGAGTTTTTGTCATTTACTTGGCTTCTTGGACAATGGCTCTGGCTTACTTCTTCCTAATAAGAAAAAAATATAAAATTTGATGAATAAATATGTATTAAATTTTGATAAATTTTATTTAACAATATTATAAGTATAATTAAAACAATTACCTGCAACATATGTCGAACAATAATTTTAATTTGTGAAGCTAGTTTATCTACTGCCTTTTTTTGAATTCTAGCTTTGATGCACTTTTTCACAATTATACTTTTTGTTCGAATATTTTGAATACTTTTTTCTCTGTTCTTTAGAGGATTAATAATATCTGAAGCTGAACAACTACCATTATCACAATCTTTAGTATGTATTTGTCCAACCTCTTTAGTGATAGATTCTTTTGCATTTGTATATGTATTTTCACATAAAGCTCTTGCCACTTTATTGTTTTCAGTGAATCATAATAACTGATTGAATTTTCTTGTCATCTATATCCTCCATAATATGCTTGACACATTGTCTTGATTTTGCGATCTTTGTACTGCATCTGATTGTTTTTCTTCATTTGAATCTTTTGTCCATTTGTTTATTATATACTATTTTGGTATACTATCTACACAGTTAATGTTGAGTATCCTCAAAGAATGAGAGCTCAATAATCTAACTTCTGAGAAGAATCTGCAGGTATAATAAATTTTTGTTTCTTTGAAATTGAAAATTATCGCATGTTTGAAAGTATCAACACCTTCATGCCACACAATAAAAATCATATTATTGTCATTTAAGTTCACCATTCTTTAATAATTTGATGTTTCTTTAAGTATTCATGCTCAAACATATGATAAGCTTAAATTATGTAGATATCTCTAACATGTTCTAACAATTTAATATTATCAACAACCATTTCAACAAATCCTTGTAGACATTGCAAATCCTCAATATTATGATTGCTCCTCCATTTAAAAGTCACTTGTATGAAAGTATTATAAAATTCACAAAGTCCAGCAATTTTACTAAGCCTTTTTGATATGGAGTGGTTTGTAGTTTCACTTCTTTAAGAAGATAAAATACCTACTAAAAAGTAATTGTTACAAAAAGCTCAACACAAATTTTCTTTTATTTTATATAGTCTTTGTAACCAGGATTTTTCACTACAATTGTACTTGGTTATTAATATGAAATATATACAACATCAGAATAAAAATATACATCAGTTATACAATTTTTATACATGAATAATGTATAAATATTCATTGTAGAATAAAATTTTTTTAATAATTGAATACTTACTTGTGACAATAATAATCAAATTCTTCTTCTTTGTCACAGTACTTCATAATGTAATAGAAGAGATCGACAAATCCTTTTTCACATCTTAAGCTCTTAATATTCTTTTTTGAATTTTCCATTATGTGCCATACACATAATTGATGTTTTAAAGTTTTGAAATTTCATTAATGGAATTTTCCATTGAGAAACATTGGTCAATCATAATGGTTTGAGGACATTAACCATCCATAGCATTAAAAAATGTTCAAAATAGCCATTAAAAAGATTCTTCTCTTTCATTTAAAAGAAATCCATAACCAAACATTGTATTATATCCATGATTATTAATGCCTACAAAAGGATGACATATCATATCATATTTTTTTATCTTATAAGTTGTGTCATGAATGACAACATCATTGAACAGTTCATAATCTTCCTTCATTTTTAAATCTCTTTAAAAGAAACTACATAGCTTTGAACCTTTTAAAGACTTTGTTCTTTACGATGTAGGATATTGTAAGCATTTGTCATTGTAAATCCAACATATGGTAAACCTCCACATTGATTTTTCGATAATCTTACCCAATCTACAACTCCAATTCCACTTTTTTTTTTTTTAGGTTAGTAAGATACTAAAATTGTTTTTTTTTTTTTGTGATAGATCTGTGAGACCTAACTAAGTGAATTTTGTAGATCTGTGGACCTAACTAAGTGAATTTTGTCTTTAGAATTGAGGGTGTGGTTGTGTTCCTTAACTTGTTTAACAACAATGTATATAACATTTTGATCAATTAAAAACTGTATTAATGTTGGACAACTGGTTCGACCATTTAATCTTGAGTAAGATCTATTTTTAGTACCTTTAGTTTCTTTAATTCCAAGTTTGTAACAATGTAGAGCTTTACTTGATAATGTGCTATTTTCATGATATCTGTTCTTTCCTTTCCTTATTCTAAAACCAACTCTAAAAGCATAATCATTGTATAGATTCCATGTTTCTTCTAGATTATTTACTATTTTACCAATTAAGTCTTCAATTTTAACTACAATTCAAAATTTGAAAACAACAAATAAAATTAAAGAAACTATGGACTCGTGTGTGTGTGTATGTAGTAACACTTTATTTCAGTAAATATACATTAAAACATAAAAGACTATGTGAACCTTTATTTTGTAAAATAGATCTGGCACTACAATACGAGTCCATAGGCTCAAACTGAGTCCAAATCGGATCCAAAATGACCCCGAAAAGTAAGAAAAACTAAAAATCGAACCATATCGGATCGAGCCGGCCGTGAGGTAGCTCGCGTGTGCGCCATGGGGTTCACGTGCATGTCTTAGCCTCCGTATGAGAACCATTGGCTCACATACACTCTAGGAGGTTCGCGTGTGCGCCAGCTCATCACGTCCAGTTCGAGCCCTCCGTGTTTGCGTCGAGCCTCCTGTATGTGCGTGAATTTTTGCTTGTAAACCAAGTCAAATTTTCTCTTTAAATAGGACCCTCCAGTCATGTTTTCAACAATTTTATGCTTCGAACCTCTACTAAATTTTACATTCGGACTTTTCTTACCTCAAACCTCTGCCAAATTTCTTACTCAAAACTACTCCTAAACACTACGGAGACCCGTCCTGGATTGATAAAACCTTCCGAACCTCCCATTCCTCAACATTGCAAGCAAAAGGTAAAGTTTGAATGGTAATGTTTTAGTTTCATTTTTTTTATTAATCCTAAAACCTAACTTAGGAATTCACAGTCAAACTCATTTTTCTTAATTAAATTTGAAGTAATTAAAGACCTTTTCAGTGAATTTATTTTTCTTAAAATCAATTAGCTTCTGAACCAAACAACCACTCTTTTTAAAAGAACCCCCAACCCTTAGCGAGAAGGGAGAACGATATGGGGTTTGATTTCCATTCCATGGGATACGCAGGCAAGCTTGTTCAAAAAGAGCTTCAACTCTAAAATTATTTTTCACTTTATTTATTTATTTTATTTAAATAGTTTTTCTTTATTTTATTTCTTTGTTGCATTGATTTCATTTCATTTTATTTTATTATTATTGTTATTCTTGTTACATTACGTATAATTTTTGGGGAATGTGTACCCTTCCTATGCTTGCAGGCTAGAGGAGGGATCCTTTTATAGGTATTTTTCTTTGTATCCATTTTTATTATTTTGTTATTTTGTTCATCAATTATTTTTGGGGATGTGTGCTCTCCCTAGTACAGATCTGGCTAGAGGAGAGACTCCTATTTCATTATTGCTTTTCTTTTGCATTTTCTTTTATTTTATCATTTTCATCCTATGATTATATTCATTCATACATCATTATGAAAATGATATACTTATTCATGCATCATCATTCAATATCAGTTCGTGTATACATGAAACCATTTTAAACCAAATTCATATGATTCAAGAGCCAAAAGTGTAAAAAAAATTAAATCTTTTTATTAAATCAAGTTGTATCAATCATGAGTTTCTAGATCCATCCTTTAGTTCAAGGCTTGTGTCTTTTTTCATGGGAAAATCATATTTTTTCTAGAGTTAAACAATCAAACTGATTTCTTAATCACTAAGAAAATCAATTGATTTTTCTAAAGTATTAAGTGGCATCGTACACCACGTACTATGCACCTAACGAACCTATAAGGAGTTCCCCCTACATGAGACTCAAAATTGAAGCACACATAATCCTTCCCTTCATTGTTGGTTTCCTCAAAGTCCAAAGGCTTAAGATGTGCATCGCGCTCAGGGTCGGTGCCTCATAGCTGTCGACTCCACTTGGGACGTTTAAACTGACAAAAACTAAGTCGACCATTTTTCATACAAAACATTTTTGGCTCAAAATTCATATGGAGTTAGTTTCATATATCGCTTCACATGCACCCTTATTTTTAGGAAAATAAGAATAGAAAGTAAAATCGAGTGAGCTTCTTTCCTTGGGTTTGCTTTGCCGATAGTGAAATCATCCACCCCGAGGGTACCCACTGATCCATTCAAATGGGATAATGAGGTTGCATGTAACCACTAAACCCATAAGAATATCTTTGATTTAAATGTGGTTAGTTTCGAGGTCTTCTTTGATTATGAGCTACTACATGAGGATTGACAATTAATCCATCTAAATATTTCATAGAAGATGGACTCTTTGACTTTTGTTTGACAAAAAGAGAGTATTGATCCTTCTCCTCTAATCCAACCTATTGGTCCATTAAAGAGGGTATAATCCTGCTAGAATCTTTTTGAGTCTGAGTCTAAACTAGTTGAATCTGAAACCTTTGATTCCTCTGTGTAACCCATCCCCTACTTTCAATTGCCAACTTGATGTAACAACGACTTGTCCCTTTTTGAGGTTAATAAAGTGAACAATTTTTCTTAATTGTTTCCTTATTATCTTTTAGTGTTCAAACTAGTGAATCTAAGTTTAATCAATCAGGAAAAGAGAAACTTAAAAAAATAAATCAAATAATTGATGTTGTTAAAGAGTCCATTAACATTTAAAAAACAACATTCATTTCATTTGTATGCTCTAACATATCTAGTACAGAGACAAGCATCAAAAGTTCAAAGATCACTTCGCCTAGAAGCCTAGTCTCGATCCAAGCATCACTGTCGACAAGTCTAAACTATTACAATTGCAAGTTTGTCAAGAAAAAATTTAGAAGAATAAATATAAAATGGTCACTCTCAAATCAAAGAAGAGGTTTCCAAACAGCTACCACGTGGATTTATCAAACCACTCAACTAATATCTTGGTTGCCATTAAATACTTCATGAAGTGGGTAGAAGCTATAACTTTTCAAGTCTTTGACTCAAAAAAGGGTCACACAATTCATCAAAATAAAACATCATCGCAAGGTATAATGTTCTTTTTAAAATCATCATGGACAATGGCTCCCACTTCCAGAAGAGGTAGCTGCTCTTCTACAAAATGAAAAGATCCAACACCATAAGTATTCTCCTTACAGACCTTAAACCAATGGACCTATTGAAGCAACTAACAAAGCTCTCAAGAAAATCCTTCAAAAGATGATCAACAATCACAAAGGTTGGCATCTACACTTGCCAAATTCCCTCATTGGATACAAAACCTCATACAAATCAACTACTAAAGAAACACCTTACTTACTGGTTTATGGGATGGAAGCAGTCCTACCCAAAGGATTAAAGGTTCAATCTGCCTAAGTCCTTAAAGAGTGCTAAATCCATGAAACTGAGTGGCAACAACCTTACTTCAACCAATCAACCTCATTGATGAGGAACACATGGAAGCCCTTCACTAAGCTTAGAACTACCAACTCAAGCTTGCAAGGAACTTCAAGAAAAGGATCAGACATAGTAACCTACATGAAGGTGACCTGGTCCTAATAAAAATTGGATAATCAACACTAGATCTAGGGGGAAAGTTTAGAACTTCTTAGAGTGATCCATTCATCATCAAGTAAACCATGACTGACGGAGGTGTCTTCCTTATGGACATCAACAACAATGAGTTCAATCATCCAACCAATCTGAATCAACTCAAGTGATACTTTGTTTGAGCATTGCATTTGCATCATCATCATCATCACTATTATAACAAGAACTACATGGACCTGATTCTCTAAGATTCAAGTTGTATTTGAAGGGCGAATACGGAGTCGCGCAGCGGAAGACGACACTGCTGTCCAGAATTGGACAGCACTACTGTGTGAACAGTAGCTGTATCGGTTTTTTTTTTTTTTAATAATACATTTTCCATGCCAAAACACTTTGACATGGTTTGGTTTAAATATTCATTAAACTCTTTAACAAATAAATAAACCAAAAGGACCCATACTCAACATCAAGGATCTATCCAATTATTGTGCAAAACACAATATAAACGAAGA
>CAOJBK013357267.1:0-44874 GCA_948294925.1 Codiaeum variegatum
CGATGTAATTGAGGTGAGAAGAGACTCGACCGTAGGGAAGAGGATCGGGAAATGGTCGATGTAATTGAGAAAGAAGGAGAAGAAAGGATAGGTTGGTAGCAAACAAAGGAAACCGGTTCCGTGGGGGATGGAATTTTTACCGGATTGTACACCTTTGTGTCTGGCTATGTATATGGATGTGCATAAAGAAGGAAGAAAAAACCTCGGGGGGAAGAGAGAGGGAATAAGCTGCAGCGGCACCTCACGAACTTCTTACTGGGGCAGCACCATCCTATAGCATTTGCTAGTGTTTGAATGCACGTGTTTTTTTTTCATATTCCTGCGCAGTTAAGAGAGAAATTGTCCCCAAGGAAACCACTTGTGTCTTTCTTGGATATGCTCAGTCCGGGTATAGATGCTATGACGTGAAATCCAAGAGACTCGATGTATCCTTGAATGTTCTCTTTAATGGGTCGCCTCAATTCCATCGAGCCTTAACCTAATTAATAAGCCCCGGGGGAGAATGGTGATGGAGATGTATTGCGGCCTTCTCCTGTTCATCAACTCGAACCTCATTCTTCTGCAGTTGATGTTACGGATCAGCCTCACTCTTCAGGCTTCTGCCGATTGTCAGCCTGTTCAGCTGACCTCAGAGGATTCCAATCACCCGGCACAGCATGTTTATTCTCGGCGGCGATTACAGTCTGTTTATCAGGGTAAGACTACTCCAGAAGATCAGCAGTCTAACCCAGTTGCTTCCCCGCCAGTCGCTTTCGAAGGTCTCATTTCCGGGGTTTAGGCAGCTCATTAGAAGCATTGGCATTGGTTTCCAGCACTGGGACTTTAAATAAAATAGAATGCTTAGAGGTGACAGTTATACCGTTCGAGGGATGGCCAAGCAATGGCAGAACATCTCAATTACATCGAACCTTCACCCCCTCTTCAGAGGAAACCATTCCTTTGGCTCTGGAGTTCATAGTTCGATCTTTATAAGCCCTCTTCCCTATAGCTTACTTATACTTAAGGCGGAATTGGCAAGCGAAGCGGAAGATTAAGGCTAGGAAAGAACTCTGAGTGACCAAAGCAAAAGCCTATCTTTTCTCAAGCTTGATTCGCAATAGCTATCAGTTCAAGCAGGAGAGTCCGTCTTTCTTTGTTAAATGGCCGACCACACCCATAGAATAGAAGGTTTTTTCCCACATTCGGCTCAAGAGAAGCAAAGGAAAGATCAGAGTCTTAGCCCGGAGGCTCGTTGAGACCTATTGAAACTGTTAAGTGGAGGTCTTGCCAGAGCCTACTAGTAGGTAGTGGTGAGGTAGCTCTTATTAGTTCGAGTCGGTGCCGATAGCTGTAAACTCTTCTTTCTCGATGGGACCCCATTTCTCCATCTCCGAAAAAAAGGTAATATGCCCCCGTGCGAATGGTAAAGAAAGGATTCATCGAAGACGATATCTAATAACGTAGAAAGAGCCTCCATCACTATCCTATCCTTGCGCGCGGGTTGAGTAATAGGGCGAAGTTTATTGGGTTTGTTTGGTTTGGGGATAAATGATCTAAACATCGGATGAAGGTCGAACTCAAAAGTGCATTCTTTCTTTATCTAAAAAAATTCCCCCTCGGCCCGAAAATTGCCATTTGCTTTTCCATTCATAGTCAGTTAGAAGGACAAACACTAACTTGAAAAACAAATTCTTTCTCTTTTCAGTAGGCGGCTCTTCGCGGAGAAGAGTAAAAAAATCAACTTTCGGCGAACCCGAGCAAGAAGTCAAGTTTCTTACGCTTACAAGACAAAAGAAAAAGGTGAGTCTCGTAGGTAGACGTATCGAAGATCTCAGATTGAAACCGAAACACACTAATTTACCATAAAATAAAGAAGAACGGAACAAAGATAAACTACGATTGAGATCTAGTCTTACCATGATCGGATTTCCTTTTAGTACAATAGTCATACCAAAAACCACACTTATTGTTTTTGCCCGAATCAATCTTTTCGCGTCTGTCATTCGAAAACAAAGAGTCAATCCAGCCAAAGGGTTCCCGACCTACCCCACGGCTACCTTATTCCCTCTTGGCAATAGTCTGTCTCCTTTCTTATGTTCTGCCTTGATGAGTGGTGGAGGTAGCCGAATTAGGATATCATTACTGGCACGGACTGCGCAAGAAATAGTGATCCTCTAAACAAAGAACAACATGATTTCCTTGCGCCCTTGAACACTTCGGGGTGTCTTTCTCTCGACTGTACTCGGCTTATCGAATATCCGAGTTGAATTGCGTTTGCGGGCCTCGGCATCTGTCTTGTCCGTCTGAATGATCGGACTCCCGGTTTGATAACCTCTGCCTAAGGTCTCAATTACATCGAGCCTCTTGTTTTGGTTTGACTTGAACGCACGTGACTCACTCGCCCGAAAGAGTGCTTGAACATAAAAAAGATTCTCGTATTCATAGGCTAACGAGGAGGTTAGCCCTTTCTATGGGGTGGGACTCCAATAGGGTCTATTGCTCAACCGTACTTTGGCTATCTTACGTAGAGCTGAATTAGGTTTTTTCGGTGTTCTCGTTGAAACACGCGGGCATACTCCTTGCTTCTGGGGACATTGATCCAAAGCTCGAGTACGGTCCGTGCGCCGTTTTTCTTCTATACCCCACTTGGTGGGCAGGGGGTCGGCTACAGGAGCTGGTGGAATTGGAGTTACCAGGTTAGCTACAATTAGCTGAGGAAGTAATTGGGACAACGGCATTGGCTCGACTCGGTAATTCCTCCATCATAGGCCGAATTGGTTCTGGCACATCCTGGTCATCACTCACTTCCTTCCCCAACAACAAGTCAAAATTGAAAGACAAAACGAACTCATGAAAGAACTCCTTGTGGGAGAGGAAGCTAACATTCTCTCCGGGCTTAGTCGTAGTACCTGCTTGTTTCGAGGTTAGTTTACTAGTCTTGAGGTTGTCATGGGTAAAGGTGTAAGTGTTCTTCTTCCCGTCATGCACGGCTTGCCGATCATATTGCCACGGCCTACCGAGAAGTATTTGACACGCATCCATTGCGAGAACATCACACCATATCTTATCCACATAAACCTTGCCAATAGAGAGATTGACAATGCCTTGGTGGAAATCTTGATTCATCGGGGGCGGAGAAAGAAGAGGTCCAAAGGACCGACGAACAGCTGCTTTCGCTCGTTGCTTAAAATCATATGTAATGTATCTCACTCAAACCTGTGAATAACCCTGTAACTCAAACTCATCTTGAGGCTCCGACCTAAATGGGAAGAGAGGTTGCTTCTCAACTACTAAAAAAGAGGGACTCCGGGGAAGGTTGGAACAACAGAACAGGTTACTATCCAAGAAATAGCCTTTCTGAAGATCGTATGATAGATACCTCGACATCTTGAAACGGATGTTTTTCGGTAATGAAGCCGTTTTCCCTTCCTAGAGGTGCCTAAAATATATACCTTTCTGGGTCAACTCAACCTACAAGGGCTAGAAATGGAGAGGGTCGATGTAATTGAGAGGCCAGTGAAAGAGAAAGATTCGCTCTTGGGCTGACCTATGATAACCACACATCCAAATATGGGTAAGTCGAGAGCTTCTCTCTCTGCAGCAGCCTTCGATCTAGTGTTCACGCTTCGGTTCTACTCTACTAGACATCGGGGCCCAGAACATGCTTCTTTTTGTGTGGTATAGCTCCGAACTTCAGTGTCAGCAACTCCATTCCTTCTGGTGGGCAGTAGTGTAGGGTGCCTGCGAACGCAGAGCTGAGCCATCTCCTGCTACTCGCGCGGCTGCTTATCAGCCCGTAGCTTGCTTGCAGGCGCTTGAAGAAGGATCAAGAAAGTCACCATCGGAAGTTGTAGTTCGCTGGAACCTGTAGTGGTGGAATTCACTGAAGCAGTGGGCGTGGCAGATCTTTGTATGGGTAGAGTGGTTTAAGCAGGGGCATGAATAGATCGTGCTTGCACCGGTCCGGACAGAGAGGAAGGTATACAGAGGGAATCTTTTTTTTTTGTTATAGAGGAGCCGTAGTCCTGGGACATGAGTAGAGAGGTACTCTACCCTAGCCATATGTAAGAGGGATGGTGGCAGAGAAGAGGGGCGAGAAGTAAGAGTTCTATTGGAGACTTCACTACCCCGGGCAGATGCGTCATCAATCCTTCCGGAATGTCCGGCTGTCATCTATTACACTAATTCATTCTATTCTCTCAAGGACTCGCGCATCTTCTGACATTCCGTTAATTTTGAATGTAGCACAAATGTCCAAGAATTGCTCAATATGGGCATTGTGGTCTTCATGCAGAAGTCCATTGAATTGCACTGAAGTCTGAATCATTTGGATAATTTCCGGTTTAATATAAAAGTTATTGGCATTCACCGGGGGCTTCCGAATGCTTGCTTGCGTGTCATTTACCATAGGCATGGTAAAATCCATCAAGGGCCTTTCATTATCTGGTTGTTGCGGTCTAGCTTGATTAGCCATCGGAGGTATCCCATCTTGGTTCATTTGTCTATTATGCCTCAAAGTTCGCTCTATCTCCGGGTCAAAAGGTATCAAGTTGAAGTCAAGGCTTCTTGTTCTTCTCATGCACTATCTCACAAGTACCTAAAAACAAGTAAAAATTGAATTGAAAAAACGTTAAATTAATAGCAACTTAGCTTAGTATTGATATTAATTCCAAAAATCCCCGGCAACGGCGCTTGTTCGATCCACACCGCAAGTGCACGGGTCGTCAAGCAATAAAGGGATAAGATGGTACTGAGAGGGATTTCGGGTTTTTTTCACTCTTTTCCTCCCCTGCCCGGACTCCCATCCATCACTAGCTCCATATAGTCCCCATGGAACCATCCGATCTAGAGCGAGCCTCAAACGAGATCTTTCTTCCTTTCATCCACTCCTTCAATCCATTCATTACTCCGCTAGCCAGCTAAGCTAGCCTTCCATCCCGGGCTTTCTATAGTAGGAGTCCCCCTCATTTTATGCCTTCTATTTCATACAGGGTAGGCGCTATTGCTTCTTTCATTCCTATCCCTGCTAGTCCTATTGATTGAGAGTGCTGCAAAGAAAGCATATCCTCGGGAATCGTCTTACCCGACGCTCTACTAGCCCTATGATTTGATTTACTATCCCTCTCCGGTCAGATCAACAAAAGAAGAGGAATCGCCATGAAAGGGTCGATGTAATTGAGAGCACTTTTTTCTCAAATTGAGCGAGATGTAACAGAACTACCACTCGCTGGTATGGAACTAGCACTGGCTGACGAGGAACTAAAAAGAGAGCTCCCAGGGTCGGATGGAAGGGGTCAGTATTCGGTCTTTGCAGGTAGTTTATTAGTAGATAGTCTATCTTACCTTAATCCGATGAAGTTGCTAACTCTATCCTATCCTTGTCGTGCTCTCATCGGCAAAGGAGAATCTTGGCAGATATCTTGACTCACTCTGGAAGTAGAAAGATGGATTCCGCTTGAAACCGTTGCTGAAAGTGAACTCCGTTGATTAGACCTCTTGCCTATTTGGAAAAAGAGAAAAAGGTGCTCATTGAGCCGGTCGCAGCAAGAGGGCATTTCACATGAGAGCGCATTCCCCACACACCCTATTCCTATTCTATTAGTCTTAGTTAGCCCCCCTTCCTTGACTCGTGGTACCTAGACACTTTGAATCAGCTAGGACCCTTAGAAAAAAGCTAAATCACCTTCTATGATGGGCAATTGACTCTATAAAGTCAGAGATGCGGAGTTTGCCGGTGGATGCAGAATGACCGGTGTTAGGACTTTGATAAGAGGTGCGACAGCGCTTTTCACAGTTTCGAAAAAACCTCTAGTAGCCATCTTGAACCGTCGAATGCAACCCCTCCGTCAATAGATCAGTAGAGATCGGCTCCCTTACCAACATCCAAACCCATTGGATTCAAGCCCTAGCGGATCTGGGATGCTGCCCACTTTCTCGTATACTCGAGCTGGGCTATACTCTTTTTCGAACTCGTCCGTAGCGGGTCTCGTTCCACACAAGCATTGGTATTGACACAGTGCATATACTCAGGAAGAAAAACCAGTCATCCACAGCAAAGGCCCCCTCTTTCCGTCCGCTCTTCCCGAAGTGAGCGAATTGCATGTAGAGATCCGTAGGGGCTTATAGTTTAATTGGTTGAAACGTACCGCTCATAACGGTGATATTGTAGGTTCGAGCCCTACTAAGCCTACCACCCCTTCTCTTCACCCGATACAAGGCAGTCGAAGTCCCCGCCACCCCGCAGATCTCAATGACACGACGGCACCTGGAACCACACTGCTGCCGCTGCCCTTCGGGCGCGCCTCCTACGCTTACCACTCACCCACGCTCTTGCACCCTTCGGGCAATACGTAATACGCGAAGCAGCTGAGCGTCTTCGATCGCTATATTCTCGCGATAGCGAACAACGAAGTTACGGCTTTAGGCGAAGAGCGATAGCGAAACCCTTAAGTCTTATTGTTTTGTTCGAGAACAACGATCATTCATTACGGCCGGCCCGACCAAAGACTTCAAGCCCGGCCCGGGCAAGCTAGATTATGGAACTGATCTGACCGAACTGGGTCTAATGGAACAAGATCTCGATCTCAATAAGGAATTGGAATCCATGATACCAATAAGCAGCTGCCCCTTCTTCTAATGAAGAAAAGACCCCAAATTTGCTCATTAGTGAGCTTATGGATGCTCATGAGGGCCTTGTATTGCTTCAAGTGAGTCTTAGGATCACCCACACCCTTAAACTTAGGAACTTCAGGCATTCTAAACTTTGGTGGCACAAGTCACCAATGGAGAAAGTGCTTAGCTCATCGATGTCAAACCCATCGGTCTTGGTTTGCTTGATTTGCACTTGACGGGCTTCAATCTTTTTTCAAAACTTCATCCATACTTCCATTAGTTGGCTTAACCATCTCTTCATACTTCTTGGTTGCATCATCATCATCAAGAAGAAAGGCCCCATTGCCTGATCATAGACTGGATTGGATGAGCTGATCAATGGAAATGTCCAATCCTTCTCCGATCAATCCTACCTGACTTGTCTTATCTATGCTAATCGTGTGGGACTGGCCCTACTCACTTACCGGAAAGAGCTTCAGGCAAGGTATCATCAGAAGTCACCTTCTTGACCTAATGGAAGCCTATGTTGTTTTATCAATGTCAGGATGTCCCAAAGATTGAATCTAGGACTACCTAATTTTTAATTGCTTCAAAGATCGCTGACATGGCCATTTTCCAACTGGAGAATCACGATTGATTCCCCATTTCGGGGTCAGGAGCGTGGGAAGGTCATATTCTGACTAGAAAAACACGCGTTTGGGTACCCGGTCTGACACCTCGAGGGGTTGAAACTCACGATTCTACGTTTATAGATTGGCCATATTGAGAAAGTTAAAAATTACCTGTCAGAGACGGATCGATGTAATTGAGTTTGTTTGCTTTAGAGAGATGAGACCTCTATAATATAATATAAGCGATTTGAAGTCAAGGGCTCCGAGACTTCGCATAGTGAGGAAATGGTAGCATGCAGGCAGAAAGCCAGATATAGTAAGAGGCGCACTCCTGGGGGGCAGGAATCAGAAAGGTTTCTCGATCAATCCTATCTTTATTCAGTGCCAAGACCTTTATAATAGAAAAGAAGCAATTAGTTAAATTCGATACATTCGATATCCTTATTAAGCTTCAGAACGAAGATGGTGGGCTCGCGTGGGTAGCTCCCGTCTCCTGTAGCCGCCTTGTTCTCTGTTAGTTCATAAAGTTTCTGACACAGACGCAAAGTCATGACAACCAGACTAGACTAATAACGTTACAAGCAGCGCAAGGAAAAGTCTGAACGCTTTCCGCAAAGATGCTGTTAGTTAGTACACTTTGACAAGAAAGTGGGAAAAACCGACGGGGAGTGAGTTCATAAAAAGGACTCTTTCTATTTCATAGCCTGCTTCTTCGCTCGGTGACGAGGCAGTGATATCGTCGTATTCTTCCGGCTTGGATCAGTTGGATCCGGCTTGAACGCAAGCAACGGTTGGCTAGACTGCTCGATTGGCGGATTGGCTTAGCTTGTTGCGAACTACTGTTCTTCATTTGCCTTAGTTGTGTGTGGGGTCAACGGAGACACTTGCACTTACTGATTGTACGTACTCACCTTAGTCCTCAATCCGTACTTCACTCACTGACTCATTCATAAGTAGTTGGAGCCAGGTAATGTTACGGCGAAGCGGCTGGAAAAGCTCATCCCAAGTTGATAATCTTGGGCTGGTAGTTATTAGGTCCTATCAAACGGCGAGGGCTCACATAGTACGACAAGACTTTACGAAATGAGGAAAAGAAGTTAGCGGATTATGTATAATACCCTAGCCCATGCCTTGCAAACGATTATTTCTAATTAGACTGTGCTGCTTTGCTGATAAATTCAAACCGCCACGCCCACTAGGAGAGATTCAAGAGATATAGGACTATGCTATGAGCGATTACTATCAATTGAATAAGAGAAGAAAGGCAACTTCTGATACGCAAAACCAGAACCCACAAGAGCAGAGCCAAAGCCTAAGTCAAGCACAGTCACATCAGCACTAGAGACCAGCGATTTTGTCTAGGACAGGCCCAGCCATTAGAGATCCACAGCTAATGCGAGCAGGGACCTCCACTCCTTCTCCTTTTGTCACAAGAAGGATTCGAACCTTCACCTCTAGGAGGAAAAGAGAGAGAAAGCTCACACTTCCCAGTCTCACTACGATGCAATGGAAATGATCTTCGGGAGATTGAGAGTTGACTACTATCTGATCTAAGCGCGTAGAAAATAGAGCTACGCATATCCGGACTTCATATCTTTTCTCATATCGAAGAGGGGATCCCACGTTACTGCCCAAGGAAAGAAGGACATGAGAGGCATAGAGAGGACTCAAGGACAAGTTCACCTTTTTTTTTATGATTAACTAGCGGACGTACCAGAAATGAGATAAGAAGCTTCAGTAGCTGCCTAAGTTCGCCTTACCTTCCCGTACAATCACTGGCATAGGGATTCGGTACCTGTCTCTTTCCCGTATACAGCATAAAAAGGAAGAGCCCTCCCGTAGTTTTATGACTCTTCGGTCCTGGTATTGCATTTTTTTCCTTAGCGGTCGAAGGAAGAAGCGATTAAGGCGACGCTGCTATTGAAGCTACTGTTCTAACTCCCGGGTACTTAGCGGCTTCCCTTCCAACTGCTGCCTACCTGGCATCATATATATCCAATCATGGAAATTCCGAATTTCAGTTCCAACCGGTCGAAACTTTCGTTAATGGTCCAACTGTCGTAACGGTCGCGGGGGTTCGGGGGGACTAATGGTATAGAGATAAGCCTTTGTACTATTCGTTTAGAGTTCCCCCCTTCAAGAGCTCCGCTAGTATACTAACTTGGTTACCTATCCAAAAATAAAGAACCCATAGAGAGTTTCAAAGATAGTCAAAATTTCTTAGAAAAAGCATGTAAGCAAATCGCGGTAGTTAGACGATGGCTGTTCCGCAAATAGAAGCTGTTGGGTAAGAAAAACTTCCTCTTGCAATCGAGAATAAGGACTTCAAAGCGCAAATAGGCAATCAAGAGAGGCAAATAGGCGGAAATCGGTACACTTTGAGTACGGTGGTCTGCGAGGAGCAAGACAGTATGCAATCAAAAAGTACGAGCAAGCTCACTCATAGTACGATAAATAAGCACAAAGAGCAGCAGTAAATCGCAAGTTCTTTCAGTATTCGCGGTAAGCAAGCCCACGGAGCGGTAGATCTTTAAATAGCTAGTATAAGAAAGTAAAGTAGTAACTTCCAGAGTGACCGGGCCTTGGCTAGGCTGAGGGTCTGGAGTACGGTAGAACGAGTTAATAGGGGGTAAGGTTGCATCCCAAGAGGATGAGGGCTGGCCGATTTCCCATGGGTTGTGGGTGTACTCATATTTTTAACACCTGACTGAATATTCTGGGTTTACTTCGCTGGTGCAGCTCTGCAGTGGGTCTGTTGATGGGTATGATATATTGAGTGGAGTCAAATGTGCCGGAGTGACTTTGAACCACCTTAACCCAGTTGTGCAGGATGAGCCGGCCGAGGGTTGTTGTTGAGGTTTGGCTGAGCTGCTGTGGCCGGCGCGGGTTTGGAGAGTGCAGTCTATGATGTGTTATCAAGTCTTAATGGAATTCTCCAAAAGGAGTCCAATTCGATCCATCTTTTCGGCCTAGTCATTTTCTCGCCTTATAGCTAGGAGTCTTCAATAAGAGTTGTGTGTGACTCTAAAAAGAGAAAAAGCTGTGCTGTAAAGAGTGAAGTCAACAGAGTAGGTATCAAGACCTAAAGTCGGCAATCATTCTCTGTCCAAAGGGCGGAATTCCGTTACCAGTCATCGACTCAACAAAGAGTCGGGATGGTTACACTGTCCTTCCCGCGCTTAGCTTCCTTCTCCTTGCTAGCTAGAAATGATCTCTTACTACTAGCATTGCGATTCACGCATCTCGA
Organism: Codiaeum variegatum; assembly: GCA_948294925.1. Taxonomy (NCBI): domain Eukaryota; kingdom Viridiplantae; phylum Streptophyta; class Magnoliopsida; order Malpighiales; family Euphorbiaceae; genus Codiaeum; species Codiaeum variegatum. The sequence continues at coordinate 10,450 of CAOJBK013357267.1, forward strand.
AAAAACCGTGCCTGAGATAGAATAGTCTTGAGACTTTATATTTAGTTAGATTGTAGTAGTCTTGGTCCCTCCCTTTTCTTTTAGTAGTGGCTAGCAGTGGTGGACAATCTCTCTCTTCCCGTGGAGGCATTGCCATCTTCATCCCGGAAAGCCCCATCACCTAGACCCGCCTGTCCTCGCGGATAAAGAGATGTCCCTCTTTAGTCTGATTTTCCCATCTTCCAGTTCCCTTCAGATGACAGGAGACTCCGATGCAGATTGGGCAGGAGATGCGCTGGAAAGGGAATCCATCACTGGTTTTTTCCTTTATCTAAGAAGGGTTCTGCTTCTACCCATGAATCTTTGGACGTTTGGCTTGCGGTGAAAGCCTTGGCGTAGGTGCGTACGTAAGTGAGTTTTTGAGGGCTAGTCTAGTTCATATCTGTGGGACTAGGTTGCCCGGAGAGGTATTATAGGTATAGTCAAGGTACAGCTTTTCTGACCGGAAAACGGTGTTTTGCTGGCCTTAAGATCTGACTGTAGTCAAGCTAAGGCTCTTACTAGATCTCTTGTACCGCTATTCATGGTGTAATTCTTCTATCTGAATAGAATGTGATTGCCTGAAAGCGATTCCAGGAGAGCCTAGCATAGAGCTTTCTTGTGATGACTTTCCCCTTCTTCTCTGCATGCTAAGGCTCAGTCTTTCTAGATATTCTAGTTACCCATTCTTCTCCTCTAGGCTAACTTAACTACTCCTCTTGCAAGTGCTATTCACTATATCCTTCTAGCTTTAAGCCTCTAGGCAAACTGAACTAGAAAAATTCCGTAAAGTAAACCATCTCTCCTATGGTAGCTGTTCCAGTTCACAAAGATTCAAGTAGTGCTTTCTTTCGGGATTCATTCAACCGCTTAGGAAGGACAGCTAGCAGCGGATCTGGAAGACCGGATATTCCCTATTAGACTCTCAATCCATCTGAACTCAAGGAAAGCGCATACTGAAAAGCCTCACCTTCGAGTGAGTTCTGTCCGAATTGCTTGCTTCTTTCTTGATGGTTGCATGTGACCAAGCGGCTAGAGTTGAAAGAGATATTCTATATTAGAAAAAGCAGGAGCAGTTCTCTTTCTGTTTGAACGAATTCTGTTAGAGAATCTTGTGACCCTGCGTAGCCCTCTTTTCAGTCCTCCCTGAAACCTTTTTTGATGGGGAATTAGCCAACTTTTCACTAGAGCGACTGTTGGTTCAGTCGAGCGAAGGTTCGATGTAATTGAGGTTTTAAGATGCTCGACTGAAAGGAGGTTGGACGATAGTTCAGTTAAAGGATCGATTCAATTGAGGTTCGGGTTATGCCACTGAGGCAAGTGAGGAAAGAACTAGTAGCTACTTTAACTCTAGATTCTTATCTCACGCTTACTATATTATATTCATTAGGAGATTCTATCACTTGTGAATTACTTTCTTCAATCACTAGTAGCAAGGAAAGGGAAAGAACTTGATTCAATTCACTCCTTCCTCTATCTTAGCCTTTGCAGCCACAAGGTTCGATGTAATTGAGGATCGATGTAATTGAGCTCGGGAGAGGATCGATGTAATTGAGATCCAACTCTGCTTAGTCCCGGCATGAGCCAAATATTGATTCAAGAGGATTAGTCTTTTGCCTCACTAACCTAGTCTGATTCTGATTCTTTCATACGCAACAGGTCGTCAATCGTCCGCACTGAAGATGAGGCCGTAACCGACCGCCTATCTTTCCTAGTGGGGTAAGCCCGGAAGCCGGTTTATTACTGCAATCTTGCCTCGGTCAATCGGTTGAGCGTCTATCGGAAGGGAGCTTTTCGGCGCAAGTGGCGGAACTAGTGGACTATCTTCTGACCTTATATCCTGTCCCCCATCCCCATGTTCAGTCCTACCTCTCTATTTGCTTCCTTTGGAGTTTGAGCTTAGCCATCTCTTCCAGTGTTTGTCTTTCGCTCTATGGCAGCAAAGCATTCCAAACACACCTCGCAAAAACACAATCTCTCAATACATGACTCACCGTTTCCTCCTGCCCATGGCACCAAGGGCAAAATGGATTTGAAGTGCATCCTCTCCTGGCTCTAACAGCATTGCATAGGATTTTACCATGTGCAACCAACCAACAAAAAGAGCGAACTCTTTGAGGAACCCCCAAGCGCCAAATAGATTTCCAAAGGTTCTGAAAAATAGAAGTTCCTAAGGTAATTTGGACCTCATAAGCGGATTTGACTGTAAATTTTCCATGACTAGTAAGAGCCCAACAATCTCCGTCCCGAGTGGACGCATTTTCATTAATAAAAAAAGAAGCAAGCAACATCTCAGTATGAGGAGGCAACATTTGCTTAAGCACCTCCCAATTCCAGCCCTTACCTGGCAGCCATTAATATGCCACGTTACGGAATTGATCAACCAAACTAATCTCACATGTAGCTAGAGAAATAAGAGGAACCTGAAGAAGCCATGTATCCAGCCAAAAAAGAGTGTCAATGCCATTAGTCACCTGTTTACAAGCACCTTTAGCAATGATAGGTGCTGCTTTCACGATTCCTTGCCAAGTGACAGAAGCTTTAGCGCGTTTGGTGAAATCTTTGACTGTAGGGGCTGCTCTAAGATATTTACATCTGATCACTTGTGCCCAAAGGCTGTCACCTTCAGTTAAAACTCTCCACCCCAGCTTCGCTAAAAAAGCCAAATTAGCTCTCCTTAAGTCTCTAATTCCAAGACCTCCTAGGCTTTTCGGAGTTGTAACAGTACCCCAATTGACTAGGCTAGGTTTTCTGTGAGCCTCATTTCCTCCCCAAAGGAATTGCCTGATTAACCTTTCCATTTCATTACTGACTGACGCCGGGAGGTAAACTGTCTGCATCTTGTAGCAGGGGATGGCTGTCAACACGGACTGCACTAAGGTAGTGCGACCCGCAAAGGACAAACTCTTAGCCCTCCAACCTGAAAGACGAGTGGCGATCCCTATCCTTCGCTTTATCGGGCGCATGAGAGAACGAACGAGAGCATTAAGCCGGTCCATCCCAAGGGCCAGCAGTATCCGTGACGGAAAAAGCGGCATCGTTGACTCCAGAGAAGTAAGCGAAGGACCGTCCCAAGAGTTGCAACGACCTTGAGCGAAGCCTTGACAAAGGACCCAAGGGTCGAAGGAGTGAAAGACATAAGCCCTTGCTCTCCATAAGAGAAAGGGAACTAGGAAGGGACACCCTTTCTGTGCCGGAAAGTCCTTCTTATTTCGAAGAGGAAGGAATTCTATACTTTTCCTTTAAATTTAAGATAAGAAAAAGGAGAATTGCGCTAGGTCACAATACAATGCTCTCTCCAAAACTTCATCGAAAGATGCCCAAGCTCTTTGATAGAAGAAGCTTCAAATGCGCAGTTAGGACAAAAGGCTGTTTGCAAGAAGTAGCTGCGAGAATGCCCTCAGTCTATATAGGAAAAAGAAAAGGCAAGTAGGCCAGACAGGCTTTTCATTTAAGGACCTTCGACTGCTTGAATAAGCTAATAACAGATCTTTTGCGTCTTTCGAGATGCTTTGAATAGCGGAGATAAAAGGTCGTCCCTTTACTCTATTCCTGACGGTAGGACGGATACTGAACTAGTGGGAGGCCTTACGAGGGCTAATCTACTACTTGACTCACGAGTTGCTCAATGAATCTGTTGATTCGGAATCACGGGATCGGTAGATGTCACAGAACTTGATTAGTTAGAAAATGATTATGCTATCGTTCCTGCTGGCTATCGAGAATAAAATATGAAAAAAAGAAGTGCCGGTCAGCTAGTTATGTAACATTGGTATAATAGATTTGGGATAACTTCATATAAGGAAATTCTCTCTTTTAGGATTTTTGAGGATACCTCGTTGAATGGAAAGGGATAAGAGAAGTCGTAGAAGCTGGAACCAACCTCGTTATGACCTTGGGTGAAGGCTTCTAGTCTTTCTTAGTACTTCTATTCGGATGCAGTAGGTTGGGGAAGGGGATCTAGCCGATTTCTTGAGTGCCTACTTCCTTTCTTTCCATTAAGGATTCGAACCTACGACCTGTCTGTTACTTAAAGTTAACTGTAACAGCCGACCGCTCTACCACTGAGCTACAGAGATTGGAGGCCAACTAAAGTTTCATCTCTTATTATATTTATATTCATTATTTCAACAACCTAAATATCAAGGCGCAATTGATAGAAATGCAAGTTTCAAAGAATGTATCAAAACCTGATGATGTGACTTTCAATGATTTGCCTTTCTGTTCTGTATCCCGGTGCTGTAATGGGCTCCTTCTGAGGGTGATTCTAAGAAACCACTACTGCTGTTCCTTAACTAGTAGCTTTCAGCCCTTTCTTCGACTTGCTGCCTGTCTGTGTCTGCAACCCCTCTTAGGAAAGCTAATCTGATGCTAACATCCTGAATAATCTGACTGATTATTGCCCCTTCATCTTTACACTGATTCTGGAATCTTCTATTCTTTCCCTCCAAAGATGGTAAATGGTGGCTGCAAAGGCTAAGAGTAACCTCAGGGGAAGATGCCCAACCTGAGGCAAAGAAAGTTAAAAAGGGGGCTCCCCTATCACTATCCGAGGAGGGTGGCACGGGTCTTTAGGTCTTGACTTCCTTTCAATTTCAAATAAGGATTTGTCCCGCCGTGGTTGAATGTCTTATCTGCTCTCCTTCTAGAATAGAGAAGAGGAGGCGAAGAGTAATAGAATCACCCAGTTCTATAGGAGGAAGTGAGACGGGGATGGCACCAGCCACTAGCTTTTCCTTTTAAGTAAAGTCAGAATGTTTTCCTGCGGAAAGAGTGCTTCAAGAAAGGGCTTTTCAGCAGCTCCTTTGAATGACCTAGCTATTTCACTTGCTTTCTTACTAACCTCGGATACTCTTGCAGGATCCAGCTTATAGTTCTTCACTTCAGTCATTCATGTATTCTCCTTTTGGATGGACTTTTCCTAGGTCAGGTAGGTTTGACTTTCGAAAGTAGCTAGGTGATACATTGATATGATTAGCGGTTAAGCTGTGCAGTATGAACTGAATATCGCTTAGTGATTGACGGAAAGCTTAGGTAAGACTCACTCCTTGAATAGAGTATAGTTTCCCGGGCATGAAAGCAGTATTCCTTCGGTCTTTCACCCCTGTCTTTGACCTCTTTGGTATCGGGTGCTGTACGCCTGGTCTTCCCCTAGCTCCTAGCTGTATGTAATGAATGCAAGCAGTCTATCTAGCCGGAAAGCTGGGGATACCAATAAGCAGTATAGCAAGAAAGTAGGTGCGCCTCTAAGCCTACATCGATAAACAAATGCCGTAAGGTAAAACAGTAAGCTGTTCCCAGGGTAGCTCACTTCCTTACTTTCCCTAGAGGTACGTAGGTTCGATGGAAAGGATACTCTAAGCTAACAGCAGGGGATACCGAACCTAGACCTAGCGGAAAGAGGAGTTCTCATGCATACATCTCGGGTTGAAAAGGACAACAAGAAAGGCAGTAATCGAGAAACTAGACCTAATACTCCAATAGCGATGGATTGACCTGGCTCCTCTAGCGTATTGGATTCATCGGCTAAATCTTTGCTTTCTTTGACACCTTGCTGTACTCCTCAGATACTTGACCTCGAAGTCGGATCTAGTAAGACTAACCTCGGCTCGGGTGCTTAGCTTGTGGTGTCGCCTCGGTAGGTTAAATCAGGGTGATTGGGTGAACTGATTTCTGATCAGTTCCCCTTGGGACGGTTAGGCTTCAAGCAGGAGGGAGTAGGTAAACTTCGTATCTTCGCTATACCGAACGCCTTTAAACAGGCCAGGCTCTAATAAGGCCGGCTCATGACTGGTGTATGGAGGGCGAATTCCCACTTAATAGATTCATTCCTTCGTTACGGCGGTTGAGGGAAGCTTTAGCTTGGAGATACTATCAGAGCCAAGTTATAATTTAACTTCTCAATACTAAGAAAACTTGACATCTGCACTATCTTTCTTATCAATTAGATTTGCTGGACATTCAGTAACATCTTTGTTTTAGGCGTCGCTAGGGCTGTTCCTTATCCTTTCAGTGACTATAGTGCCTGCTTCCTCAACTGCCTTTTCTTTTGCTTTGGCGGGAAAGAAGGCTGGCACAAAAGAAAGATCGGCTTCGGGCCGGACCCTTATACTAGTCCTATCGATCTGACAAGAAGAAGGCTGAACTGAAGCGGGGGAAGAGTCTATCATGTCGGAGGTCTACACTACCTTAGATATGAAATTTGAAGATCTTTATGTTCCGGCCGATTTCATTTCAGGAGAAGGAGAGGCCTAAGCGTCCCAAACAGATTCATTAGGTTAATGGGCGGCAAGAGATGCCACATCTAGGTCAGCCACATTAGCAGTTTCAGCAGAAGAAGCTTCAAGTCGCTCAACCACCGACCGGGAGAGAGGCGAAAAGGCTCAACCGAGGAAGGAGCGTCACTAAAAGAATAGCCTTGTCCTTTGCCAATGCCAAAGACATACCAAGGGCTCAAAGCCACTTCTTCATCGACAGGTTCAGGCGCGAAGTGAACCAAACCAACAATTCTGTTTCGATCGAACCCCATTGTGGCTAATCGTATCTCAGCAAGTAACATGAGGGTACTCTACTCGTTTGAACTGAGGCCTTCTCTCTTTCTTCTGACCGTAAGTCTTTTTTTCGGAAATAAGAGATTGCAGCAAGAATTGAAAATAGGAAGAAGAAGAATGCAGCTAAACCTCCCAATCCAAGAGCCATCTCTACTGCCTTTTTTCTTCTTTCATGAGGGGGTAATCGTTGATTAAAATCTCCTCAGAATAGCACAAGAAAGAGTCCCCTTTTTCGATGGTATCCATAGGAATCACCGAGAGAAGAAAGCAAAAGGCCTTGAATTGCCACCAACCAACAACGTGAACTGCTGAGCCCCGTCCGTTAGAGGCAGAGAAAGCAAGATGCATGAAATCTTTGAATTGCTTGGGAAGGGGCAACAAGAAGAGGACCTGGAGGCCTAATCGGCGAGTACCCGACTCACACCTTAGCTTTTAGCTTTCACGTAGCGAATTTCTCCATCTGCTTCTGATTCAATTCCTGAAGGAATTCGTGAACAACCTATAAATTCGGATTAGTGAAAAGGGACCTATAGAGAGTGCATTGGGACTGCATCTCTCACTACTGAAAAGAAAATATAGCATTAGAGCTTGCCTCTTGCATTCAGGCTTTTTTGTAAGTGAGAACACAATGTACACGCCCGAAAGGGAAAGCAAAGAGAATGTGCTGGCAAAAAGAAAGTCCATTACTGAGAGAAGTGGTGATCTCGTCTTGCTTGCTGGGAGAGAGGAAGCTTCCGGACCACCTTTTTCAGCCGAGCGATCACTCAGCAATGAAGACTAACTGAAAGCGGCCGAGGATGAGTACCTATCCCTTACGGGAATCGAACCCGTGTCTTCGACATGAAAAGACGATGTCCTAACCACTGGACGAAAGGGACCAAAAAGCCATTCTTCATATACCTCAGCTCCGAGAGTGGTTCGTTTTCTTTCTATACGCAATTCACGATTTCGTTTGTGTTCATGTTGGCGATTTCTGATGTGAATTCGGCGGTTTTAAAAAACCCCCTTCCTACGGGTTCCCCCACCGACCCAGTGAGAGACCAACTCTGAATCGTTCGCAACATGGTAGGCATAGGTAGATCTATGTCTGGATTTACTCCTTTTTTTTTCGATTTAAACAATGGGACTGGATCTTGCTTGGTACTTACAATAAGTAGTACCGGTCTCCAGAGTCAAAGCCTACAAATGATAGAAAAGAGATAGATAGAACCAACGTGAGAGCTACCTAATCCTCTTGGCAATAGAGTTCCAGAAGTCCCAAAAACACTGGTTCTTTCAGAGCATGGAAGTCTTAGGGGGCTTTCTTCACCTCCTCCCTCTTCCGTCGATGACGTGATCTCTGAAATTCGATCGTGGGTCACTTAACTACGTCCCCCGGGTTAGTTCTTTCAGCCGATGAGGAAAGCTGCTTCTCGACTTTGGCTGGGCTCTGGTTTTCCTCTGACTAGGCTTTGGTACTGGCAATCGGGAATGCCGTTCAAAGAAAACAAGTAGCTTAGGGGAACTTGTTCTCGTTACTCTGGTTGGGTTAGCTGTTTAGACCGATAGAAGTTAAAAGAACTAGTCTAAGGCTTGGGAACGGGTTTTGGTAGTTGAGACGGTCTAGGCACACGTTCAATAAGACAAAAGTTATGGTTCCCTCACTCCGCTCGTTAGCTAGAACAATTAGAGTAGGCGAGGTTCTGAATGCAGCCGTTCAGTAGGGGCTTCCTAGAGGACTCAAAGAAAAACCTGCCTGAAACACTACCGCATATTGATTCTTCTATATAGGAGTATGATATACTTGAAAATGGATTATGCATCGATCCTCATCTGATATAGTCTTTAAATCGAAGATGTGAAACTGAACTACTTTCATTTTTGGCTCCTAGCTAAACGAACAGAAAGACCTTAGTCCCGGGGCAATGAGGCGAAGCTGCTTTAACATATTAGTCGCAGCTGATGAAAGAACCTTACAGAGGACAAGACTAATAAGAAGGGTTACGTCCAATCATCGGGCAGTCAAAAAGAGGTAGAGAGATAAGACCCACTGCCAATAATAGAATTCTACTAAGGCCTTGGCCCTACCATCCACCCATACCACTACCAACTACCACCTAGCTACCTATCGCCATACGCTTACCTCGGACCAGAGAGAGAACTGGTTTTTACTTACACCTCCGGTAAAGGAAGACGATAGATAACAAGTACTTCCAAAGAACTAATATTAATTAAATGCCGACCACTAAAACTACTCCGACTATTTGCTTTTCCTACTACCTTAGCGCTTAACTCCAACATACCCGATTTTTCAAAGATACCCTCTTCTCCGCAAAGAGGAAAAAAGAGGGTGTCCAGATCGGGTCTATTCCCATTCCTGGAGGTATCAAAGCATCATAACTAAAAATCTAATGCCATAGAGAGCCCTTACGTCGAAAGCTATCATTAACGACTAGCAAGGGAAAGAGAAGCGCTCTCATTCTTTAGATTTCGAAGTTGACCTTACTTAAGAGAGAGTAAAGGAACTTTTCTAGACTATAACGGAGAGGGGAATAAAGTCTTTCAACCCAAACAAACCACCGGTGATCGCTAATGGGATCCTGGCAGGACAGCTACTTTGCTCTCATTTCTACTCTCATCATACGATTCGGCTAGAATCCATCATATAGGCTTTTCGATCCACGATTCACTCAACATGGCCACTATAGGCTTACAGAACGGACTCGGAAAGGTGCTTGCATAGACACCACCTCCTTCTCTCATAGCGGTTAAAATTAGTCCATTTCCGAACATTCACCAGATCAGAGGGACGACAGGACTTAGCTGCCTTATAAAGTAAAGGGCTTTTTCTTTTCGGGGAAGCACATGCGAATTTACGACTTTTGAATATAAAATATCCTTCTGAGCCAGGATCAAACTCTTCTTTTGAGAAAGAAAAGGACGTTTAAGCCCTTAAAAGGCAGGCAAGTTAAACCCGAAGTTCTTATGCCCGAGCGATAGCATAAGAAGTTTCTACCAACTTTCCTCGCTTTAATAAGATAGATGCTCTTATGAGTGAGTGGGCAAGGTGCCTCCCCAGAAGAGGAAAGTGAGTTCATATTGAAATCCCAGTGGGAAAGGGCATTCCAACATCGCTCGCTCGACCTTGTCCTGCTGGCATACAAGGCGGGTCCTTACATACTTCGACATCGTCCATCATCCTTGGCCAATAACCGTTCCAACAAGGCCTGCGATGCGTTCCTGGGTGACCGGCCCCTGTAGTAGTCATTGTGTCGTGGCACTCCTTGAGGAGTGACTTTCTCAAACGAGGAAGCAGGCATTATTTGAAGCCTTGGTTGCCCTTCGCTTCGGGCCCTTTCATTTCCTATGTTGAATCCCCGTAGATGTAGATGGAGTAGGTTAGGTGATTGACCTCAGGGAAGCTTTGCTTTCTTGACCTCGACTTTCGTAGCCTTTTCCTTCTGGGCCTGGATCAAACAATATTGTATTAAAGCTGGTGTCTAGTTCTTTCTTTCTAAAAGCAATAGTTAAAAAGTTTTCTCTGCTTACCAACTTGCTTGTTTGGGTCGTACAGCCGTTGCTAAGGGTTGCAGGCAATCTGTTCCATTTCTTTCTTTCTGTTTCGTTTAAAACCCATCATCACCATAATGGAATTGAATGATATAGACAATGCGCTGTTTTTACCTTATTTGATGTTAGGAAAGGATGAGCGAGCATAAATCGTGCGTGAAAGTTCTACCTTCTGCCTTTTTCTTTGTGACAATTTAGGAGACTTTTTTCTAACGTTTGGAAGACCCATTAGGGAAAAGAGAGACCCCTACGATAGGATCTTGAGTGAAAGGGTCATTTACCTTTAATTTGTTTTTTGGTTCTTGAGAAAAATAAAGCTTTGAAAAGCAAAGAAGCATTCCCTATAAGGTTAAGGTCAATCACCAGGATCTCCCTCGTACCAGCTTGCTATCCTTTCCTTTCGTACTATGGCATCTACTAAGGCAGCTAAACCGCCGAGACAAGCCTCAATAGGGTCCGAATCTCATTCTTGGTTTGACTGTTGTGCGAGAATAGGGTGCTATTGCATGAATGAGTTCGGAATCATAAAAGGGTTGATTGCATGAAACTGGAACCCTTTCACAGGATCCCCTCAGAAGAATGAAAGCATTTCTATACAGGTTCTGTAAGCCTGGGACTTAGACACACAATCACACGGACTGAGTTTCTAACATCTGATCTGGGATAGATTGATCAGTTAGGGCAGGCGATCTCGACAATCCCTCCACCGCTCTGGTATAGCAAATCAAAAGAGAAAGCCCGGGATTAGCACTAGAATACTAAAAGAAAGAAGGGTTACCTTTCGCTAGGTTAGGTTCATAGATGACAGATTGGTGCCTCAGAGCAGGGATAATGCATGAGTAGATTTGATTTGAGAGCTTACCCGTGGGAAGAGCTCAGCCTATATTCTTGATTCTTGGTCACTTCGCAGCTACTTAGCTCAACAGCTACCCCTAAGCTAAGGCAGTACCCCTTCTCGTTGCTGCTCGGTCCAAAGAGTATTGGTTGGGGGTTGGGTTTCTCAGTGACTTATATCTGATCGGCACGATTCGTTAGAATCTCCTCGGAAGACGGAAAGGTATTTTATAGCTTTCTAGGAAGGAAGCCCTAGGACTCAAATCTTGTTCATGTTCCAAGCTTCCTGTCAACAACCTTCCATAGCCCAGCTAACTCAAAGTTCATTCTTCTGTGACTGAGAGTCGACTTACGGAGCCTGTTTGCCGGAAATGCCTTCTTTAGAATAGAACCGCTATTCATATTCCAGAGTAGATGTTAACAAAGGAAAAAAAAACCGGCTATTGTAGCGAGCTTTAAGGAACGTTCTCGCCCTCTCTAAGGGCCCGAAGGGCAAGCCTTGATAGGTGTCAATCGGTTGACAGGTAAGTTCATTATTTCAAGGGAAGCTTTCATAAGAGAATATTACCGGATACCGGTTCATAGCTGCCGGAGTGATCTGGCAAGCGCCTACACCTAATGTAAATCCGCTGGCCACTTCCTAATTCAAATCTATTATGAAAGGGTGTCAGTTGTAACTTTAACTTTCTACCCATCTCACGTGGAAACCCAACCTTAACACCAATCGCAACAAGTTCTCATGGCTCGGGAGAAGCTGTCTCGCTTCGCTTTGCAGCTCCTTTAGCTAAGTCATTTATAGGAAGCAAGCGTAAGGGAAGCTCGAAGAGCTTTTTCGTTATGCTTTTTGAAACCTGTCATCCCAACGAGTTGGCCGGTCTTTCATTTTCCAGCTATAGGAGATCACACTTTTTCTCAAATATACATACCTAGGCGAAAACGCACTTTAAGACGAAAACACGGGGTTTCTTCCACTTTTGTGATCTCACTAACTAGAGCTAAAAATGGGTTTAGTGCGAAAACACGGTGTTTCATGAATAAATTCAATAAGGACGAAGCTCTGACCAGAGCTGACCTTTTGACTCCACTTGACGAAGTACCCAAGCCCCATGTCTAGATTGAAGGTTATCCATCGAAAACTCACCTTTTAAAGGAGGTATAGGTTCAAATCCTTAATGGACAGAAAGGAGGGTTAGATAGGAGTTGAGAAAGAAGGAAATAGTAACAATGAAGGAGAAGGCAAGTAAGAAAAGAAGAGTAAAAGCAAGGAACTGAATCTATTAAAGAAGGGGTTGTTAGCAATTGAAGAAGAATAGTCATCCCGACTCGAGAGATCATTGTTGTGCTTCTGATGGCGTCGTTTCACTTCACTTGGACACCGAATTTATAATACATTCTTCACTGATCCAAAAATTGGTTTAATCTAGAGGTCCTCGTCCTTATGATTCGTAAACGGGATGATCTTTCTTGGAGCTTGTTGTTGATGCGCTAGCTTCAAGTTCGTCAATCGTCTGTCGATCGGAAGAATCCTAATCAGAGTCATCTGCTGATCGGTATGCGGAGGCGACCAAAAAAGCTTTTCTTTTCTTCCTTCCGACTACTAAGCTGCTTTATAGGCTAAAGCCTCCTATCTACGGTAGCTGACGCAGCAAGACCCGAGGAATCGGATACGGATCTTTTTCAGTCTCTTTCGCTGGGGCAAAGCAAAGAGGGAGGACTTTCGGAAGAAGGCGTCGCCCGCTGATCTTGAGGTTGGGAAGTAGGTAAGGGGGAGAACTAATGCTTGTGGATAGCCCGCGAATACTCCTTACTTAGGCTTTCCCCCCGGAAGAGCTGATGCTACTTACTAAGATACTTCCGTTAGTGAGGAGAGGGAAAACATAGACCAAAGAAGAATCAGCTTTTTACCAGATTTTCTAACAAGTGAATACCCTTTTTCACTCCCTGATGCTTATTTTTGGAATTGTAATTGTGACCTTTATAATCTTCATTGAGGGTAACTACTAGTTACAGGAATTTTTGGTACAAGGTGAGGGGAGTCGTAAGACTGCGAGCTATAATGTCCTTCTTCACGGACCAAGTCTCTAATACTTTGACTATGAAGCAACCTTTCCTCCTCTCTTATTCGATCGGGAGTCGCTGGCTTGACAGGAGAACTCAATCCTACTACAAGCGAAAGGTCTCTCGAAGAAGCTTATACCTTATAAGAAGGAGTTCTCGGTTCACCAGCTGTAGTCGGAGAAAGAGACGTGGCAGACATTGATCGGTTCATTGGGACCGGGCTAGCAAAGGAGCGAATCCTTTTACGCCAGAGGCCCAGGGTAAGCAATCAAACTCCATAGCGACTAAGGCTATACGGCTTTTCTGCCCTGCCCAGGAAACCTTCTTTGGCACCCAAACTTTGACCATCACTTCTAAGTCGCCTTCGCCCCCTTCTTAGGTGAACTTATCTGTGAATGAATAGTCTGAGCCCTCAAGTTCTACTCCTTTCCCGAACCAGTATTTGAATGTGTACAGTTCGAGCAAGGCTAGCAGGGCCGACCCTTATCCAAAAAGGAGGCATTCACCCGAGCATAGGCTTCTTCAATAGTATCCGAAGCCAGTAGTACCACGCTTTAACCACTGAAGTACCCAATGCCTAAGCATCACATCGTGTGCTCCATCATCATCACAAGATGGCGCAACCTCAGCTGGATCGTTAGGAGGACCCCGAAAGAAAGGAAACCCGGAATAGACTTATAAAATAGTTCACAGCCGACGTCGCAGCTGTCGAACCCGTTTTCGGAGTCAGAGTTTGGATTACCTTACGAGGTGAGGTAGCTCCCAAGCGCCCTCCTATGATCTTTCTACTAGCTATTTTCTTTCTATATGAGCATAGACCTCAATCACAGTTAAGACTTTGCCATCCGAACAAGCGAGCTTATCAAATTCTCTCTATAATTTGGCTAAACCCCTTATTCAGCATTTGAACTCCACTTCCAGCTACTCTGAACTGGTATTGAAAAGAGATGAATTATTAATTTAATTAAGATAACAAAAGAAAAGAGAAGACCCTTCGACTCCTTCCTTCAGCGCTACGTGGAACTGCTTCTTTGTTCGAATGCTTTGATATTTGATGCTGGATCTCCTCTTATTTTAGAAAGACTTTCCTTTTTCTGAGAGGGACCCTGCTTTAGAGATCATCTCGGTCTCCCCTTACAAGTTTACTCTTGCCTGTAGCCATCCATCGTCGGATCTACTTTCTATTGGACTGTATGAACCAACCTCGTTCGAAAGTCTCTCTGTGTAGGCCGTTATCAACAGCAGCTGACGAATCCGTAGAAAGAGCTGCTACTGGATAATTAGCCGAACCTGATTACAAAAAAAGTGGAAACTAGGGTGGGAAAAGATAAGCAAAAGTGAGACTATAGGCTACCATTGGTTAACGAGTGGCTTTCCCGGGAAGCTTCAAAAGCCCTTTTGGACGAGGGACCTAATAAGGTTCGAATCTGAGTATTATACCGTTATCGATTACGAGAACTTACCTTAGCGGAGGCCTTGACGGACCTGTTATTCTTATTGCACCGTCTCGCCAGAACTATTAAATTGTAAAAAAGGTGGATTTTTCCTTAGCTTATTCGAAAATCCTGGCCCTATCGAAGCAGATCTATAATTGAAGTTGAACGCTAGAGTGTCATCCCCTTGCACTCCAACTAGATCAATGGATGGAACAAAAATCCTGCTCACAGCTGCAAGGGATATATACACACCGGCAGAAGGAATGGCAGGAGCGGGTTTATAGTCCCAAGTAACTGATTGACTAGCTTTTATAAGCAGCATCTAAGTCAATTCCAGATCTATAGTAAGCATCAGTCTTAGATCCTCTAGGAGCAGGGGAAGCAGAGGTGAAGGCATCTTCAATAGGAGCAGGAAGAGGCAGCCATTTCGGTTCTTCCTCAAGCTAGGCGGCTGTAATGCTTCTTGCTCGCTTGATAGCTGGCATTCACCACTGATTCTTTATTTCGTTTATCGTCTTGTCTTGAACGACTCAATTTCATCGATCCTCCGCCCGCATACTTTCTACGTAACCCAGCCGGTGTAAGTCGCTACTCTTTTCAGACAACCCGTAAAAAAACTTCTTCCCCGTTGGTTGCTTTGATGAGTCTGAGTGAGAAAGCTACTATGGCCACGTCTTTGCTTTGTTCTTGAGAGCATTCCCCCCACTCAAGCCCTTTCTCCAATGCCCTACAACTCATTTCTCGCACACCGTCTGGGTAAATGTCTCTTTCACATACTCCATCTAAGGATCAAGTGTGTTCACAGCCCAAGGGCTTTCCTTCAAGTGTCTTTCATATGCCGATAGGGAAAGAAATGAGAAAAAGGTGTCCTTATAACAGTATTCCACGTTTTCCCCTCTGTGTGACATGTCCGGGTTGGGTCCTATCACATGGACTTGGAAGGAATACATCAAGTGTTAAGTTTGACATGACTCAATTACATCGATCCTTGGCGTACCGGTCTAATAGAAAGGAGGGGAAGAAGCGGGGTAGTAAGGACAGCCATTAAGGAGTATATGCTTTACACATCTTGTCCATTGGAATCCTTCATCGCTTCGTCCATGAGCGGTCCGTAGAGCGCTTTATCCCTATAACCGGCTTTCTATCTCTAACTCGAAGTGCAGCTTGGATTACAGTCTGTGAGTGAGGTCATTTATGGGGCATTCGTATGGAGCGAATTTAGCTTAAAGGATTCGTTCGCGTAAAGAGGGTCGGGCCACAGACATTCAACCGAAAGGGTTGATCTCATACGATTGAGCCGCTATAGGAATCGGCATTTATGTGTCACGCACGTTCGATTGGGAAGGTACCTTAGGTTAGCCAAATCACTATCTTCTTTCTTGAATGAATAGATCAGGGTCTTTGACTAGGTAAGGAAGTAGAACCGGCGGCAGTTCCTTTGAGATAGATTCTCTCTTATCCGCCCCGCCTTCCACAATGAAAGCCCTTTTTCGTCTGTCTTCCCTAAGCGACTTTACAATTCGTTCAGCGCGCTACCTAGAATTGGATTTGAAGTAACGAATTCACCTGCTCTTTCCCCGAACCCCTACTGGCTTGTTATATCGTTTATAATACACTTTCTCTTCCTGCTCGCAGGGGTCTTCAAGTCTTACAATTATCAGTTGAAGTAGGCATTCTTGGTTCATCTATGATCAACCTCACTCTCTCTTTCTGCGTGCACTGCTTCTTCATCAGCAGGTAGGGAGTTCGAGACTCCGGCCTCACCCGACCGCCTATGATCACTGATTGGGAGATTCATCCGAGAACTGATTGGATGTCATGTAAGAGAATTCCCCTAAAAGCGAATAAGAGAAAGTGATAAATACTTAAGCTTATCTGAGTTGCCTGAATTCTCTTACTCGAAGAACAAGCTTTACAACTGCCTTTCCCTCAAGGGAACGGGGGTCTAAGACGAGTAGTAGCTTCTTCCCTTCCAAACTCTCCTACTAACTTGCTTACTGCTTCAAGGCTAAGGGGATGAGTAGGAGGAAATCTCTAGAAAGAAACCAACCGCTCCCTCTCTTGAAGAGCAGGAAACACTGATACACCTTCACTGAATGCCCTACCGCTAACTTTCTCATTTGCGTTTCTGTTAAGAAAAAGAGTCAGAGGTTGTCTACAATAAAGAAGGATCTAATCAAAAAAGCTACTCCAACGAAACAACTTTTATGTATATATATATACTCCTCATAAAAAGTATGTAACTCGCTTGACAAGCTACCTGACTGTCCTGTTGAATAGAACTTTCCCACTAACACAAGTAAAAAACGACTTCCTACCTATTCCTAATCCGGAAGAAAGGTCGAGTTCAATTTCATCGAGCCTGCTATAAGTTGTCTTCGAGAACAAAATAGTATATATAATATATATATATGAAAATATGGAATTATAAATGGATAATGCTGTTTGGACTCCTACCGAAGCTGGTACTCAAGCCCAAGGCATGGATCTGGTTCAAGAAAAAGTGGACGAAGACTTGGTTGAGCCTGAACCCGGTCCTTTGAGGTCTTTTAAAAAGATCCTTAAGTTAAGTCTCAAAATGGATACGGACCCCTCTCCCCTTGAGAATTGGATTGATTTGGTTATTGCGGAACCAGCGTTCTCACTTTGCCAACTTTGTTTGAAAAGAGAGATCTATGATCCCCTTATTACCATAAAGGAAAGATCGGAAATAGAGAATGTCTATGAGCCCTATGACCTTTCACTCCCGGAATGTGCTTTTTTCCAAGGAAGCACTTCCCGGACATCTATATCTAGGGCTTTTGAAACCTGAGATCCTTCTTTTTTCCATTCGGGAACTGAAGGTGGCTAAGTCAAGGCGCCTTATCTTTCTAATCAGGAAGATTTGAGCAAAGGCCATAGCTATTATAATCATTGCCAGCAACACCGCCGTTGACAAATCCGCCTTAGCCTCAGGTAGTTGAGACTTTCAGGGGGAGCAGTCTCATCATTTCGACAAAAGTCCTTTAACTCTTAGTAATGGCTTCCACCTCAAATAAAAAAAAAGATTTTTCATTTCATTTTTTTTATTTATAGAAATGGATCATTCTCCATTGGCAGAAGGCCTTTCAACCGGCTCTCCACCCCACCTGCGACCTGGAAAGAAGATCCACCTACTGAGCTTTCTTTCAGGGCAATGAGGTTGCTTTAGTGTACCTTGTACTAGCTTACTTTATTTCTAAGGGTTAATGCTTATTTGGTGATTAGCTCACTTGTAAAATCCAATGCCAATTAGAAAGTCATCCCAGAATCCAGTAAGAAGGGAAAGAGATTGCCTGGGGCGATCGGACTGAGAATACCGTAACAAGGAAGGGAAACCCGGGAATCGATACCGGAGATTGATGAAACACAAGACGATCTGGTACATCGAAACTGTTCGTAAGAGGCCGAAGAATGGTGCATTAGATCTGGTAGCTCGCAGAGGGAATTCGATCCAGTAAAGGCAAGCCCTTAGCTTAGGCTTAGGTACAACCTTACCGGTGCTTTCTTCGTAAGTTTTTCTTTCTATTTTATTTACAGAAGTTTATGCCCTTACTCGCCTAGAAGGAAGAAGTCCGGAGAGCGAAGGAACGGGAAGGCAGTGACGGTGAGGGACTGAGCCTTCGGATCTCACCTTATTGGTCTTCTTTCAGCTGTCGCTGAGAAATGTGGAACGTATAGCGCTCTTCCGCTGAGAAATGCCCTCCTTTTGGCTTCGCCTTGTGGTCAGAACCGAGACATATGGTTTTGGTACAGAAAAGAAATGTCACCAAGGTTTTTCCTTATCAGTAGATCTCCCTCCGTCCTATCGTACCTCTAGCAAACAACAAAGATGAACTTCGAGCTGCTGAACCGACAACGGTATATTGTTTTTCTGCTTGTTTTGGAAGCTTGAAACGACAGACAAGTGGTGACTATGAGACGGCTTGCTACTGAGCTTCTTGTGTTCCATCTTTCTTTATTATGGGGTCCGCGCAACAAGAGCGTCTTTTTCTTTGCCACCATGAGACCTCGCCTTATTTAGTAGTGGAGGGGTGGAATCAACGCAATTCGTACTGGTAGTAGTGAGACGTCGCCTTCACGGAGGCAACCAAGCGGTTGGAATCGGTTCTACTTGAACTTGAAACGGGGACGATCCTCCCAATGGTCACTCATATGGTACTCTATGTAAGAGATATTATGAAAAATCTCATAAGGAGAAGAGATCTTTTCTCAACCTCACTGTGAGTCTCCGAACAGCTCGACCTCCTAAGGTAAGCAGATTCTCATAGAACCGGCTAGTCGATCTCTCCATTCTCCTGAACTGAAGACGACCTGTTCGAACCGCTGGAAGGGAGCAAAGACAATAGGTGTCTAAGTACACAGCTTACCCTAGGATGCATGAGAGCTAGATATACTTACTATGCTCGAGGTCGATGCTAATTGAGTTGGGAAAACTGAAAGGTTGGCGAGATGGGGTCAGAAGAGTGTCAAAGATCCTAGTATGAATAAGCGGCTGGAGTAACTCATACTGGACATCTGGGAAAGGATGGATCTTGCTGCTCATGGAGTCAACAATTGACTCTACAAGAACGACTTCTCTGGGCTTTCAAGCGGGAAAGAAGACAGTCAGTGCTAGCAGGAGTACTAGTACTATCTCGGATACGGTCCTTTGCTGCCCTGCGACACGTGGCAGAAGAGGACTCTGACACATGCCAGACCTCATGTGTCTAATGCTCGTTCGAAGAACTCGTGACTACCTTACGAGAGCGGGTTGTTGGCTAACGAACAGATTACTGGAGTGACAAA
This sequence comes from Codiaeum variegatum, assembly GCA_948294925.1. Taxonomy (NCBI): domain Eukaryota; kingdom Viridiplantae; phylum Streptophyta; class Magnoliopsida; order Malpighiales; family Euphorbiaceae; genus Codiaeum; species Codiaeum variegatum. The sequence continues at coordinate 29,702 of CAOJBK013357267.1, forward strand.
GCTATTGAATATCATCTTCGACAGAGGAGAGCGAAGGTATAAAGTACTCGAGTGAAAGGAGAGGTGAGAAGTCTGTTGCTCTTTGTTCGGGTCCTCTTGTCCAGAAATATCTATGGCTATGGTTCCTAAAGTAATAGTAAAAACCCGCTTTCAAGCCATACCTCATAGCCACCCATGAATGGAAGACTCAAGATCAGCTAGTGGAATGTATACCTGCTCCTACCACACTTAAGTATCTGTTCCTTAGCGGGTGCTCCATACTCAGGGCACTGCTACTTCGAAAGGGCCCTACTGCCGAGTCCTCGCTTGCCTCTGACTCTGATCTCTCTGATTCGGGTTCTTCAACCGCCGATGATGCTTACTGTCCTCGTGGCCCACTAAAGCTAGGAACAACCGAGGCTTACCTAATGAGAAAACCCTTTTTTTCTGGGTATTTTTCTCTTCCAAGAGTTCCGGAGGAGTTTTACCATAGGTTTATTCCTCATCTACCTGCATGAGGCAGTGATCCTTGGAAGGGGAGCTAAGATCTGCTATTTAGTTACTTTTTTTCAAGATTTTAAGCATCTCATCATCATCAACAAACTCCGACACGTAAGCAAACCTAGATTTCATTGCAAACCACAAGTTCCTTGATTACAGACTCTCTGGCCCCCAGGGCCGACCTCTCGACTTCAGAAATGATAACAGACACTGACGGGACAGACTTCAGGCCATCCTCCGAAGAGGTTACATTAAACAGGGACTCAACGGACTTGATGGTTCAGATAGAACACTGACAGACTTCCGCTGAGGAAGAGAAGCCCAATTGCGTGGTGCTCCATCGGCTGGGATGATGAGAGTGGATGGGTCTTTTGCCACTGGGTCCGAAATTCTCATGGACACCTTCCCTTGTTCCCCTGCCGCACCGTCCTGGGTCAACATAAGTTGAAACTTGTATTCTTCCTCAATTTCTGATTCAACAGCCTTTTCTTCTTTCTTCTCTGGATACCAGGTCAAGATCCCTGGTTCTTCCTACTGGTAGATCATTTTAGCTTTCCCCTCATCAAGCTCCCAGGTGCCTTTATCTGTAAAGAAATATTTCAAAACCTGGCACGCGGTTCCCGCTAGCATCGATCCAGTGCCTCTTCCTTCTCTTTCGAACGAGCCCTTTCAGTAGGAATTTGTCTAATCTAAAGGTCTACCCGCTTTGAATCTGTTGGAGTAAGGGCAATAGGTCTTGGTGGGTAGGGCATTCTAAAGGCATTCATTTCATCCTCACCTGGCTCGGGGGAAATGGCTATCAGTTCTGGAGAACTGCCTTTCCCATCTCTAAAGTAAAGGTAGTTGATCCGAGTGGAGGTTGCCGTTGCCTCCGCTGTTCTTCCTCGCCCAGTCAGTCATGTAGGGACCAGGGAAGCTTAATGGCATTGTTCCGGGGTAAGGTTATCAAGATTCAAAGGAAAGACAATAAATAGTAATAGTAGAAGAGAGAGATCCCACTAGCTTGGCAGTAGGATTTATTTCAGCTATTCACAAGGATTGCTCAATTAGAGGTAGGCGTGGTAGCATGGTTGTGAAAAAAGACTTGACTTCTGCTCCCATAATAATACGAATTTAAAAAGTGGATTTCTCTTACGAGAATGCCTTCCATGCGGGTTGAAGGAAGAAGACAGCGGGTGTGTGATATAGCTTTTATCTCTTTCTTCGATCCCTGATGGGAAAAATTTCCCATGCTTTTAGAAAGAGGGGAAAATAGTGAAAAAGTCAAAGCTAAAGAAGAAGAAAAAATAAGGGAGATCTTTGCATCGATACTCCTTACTTTATCTTCCATAGCATAGGGAAGAATAGACGAGGGTTTTAAAATAATAATAAGCTGTTCTTGCTCTTCTTCAGTCTTCTTCGTCTTCTGCTTTCACTGTGCGTCCTATCTATAGAATACCAGGTTCAAGGTAATTTCTTTTTGCTCACCCGGCTCCTGGCTTTTTCGAATAACGACTTTGCTCAGGGTAAATTAGGGTTCATACCGGGTAGCTAATATCAGAATAAGCGTCGCTATTGAATGCTGTCTCTCTCGTTGGTTGGATTCCTTACTCTAGAAGTGACCCTTGGGAAGGCAACTCACTGATCTTTCCTGGAGTGAGGGGAACGAGGGCTAGTGGTTCACTTTTTTACCGGAGAACTGGCATTTTCTTTCCCAGCTCTAAAGGCAGCTACTGACTCGTCAAGTTGAGTCGACTGTGATTCTTCTTGTTCCGCTTTGAATGGTATCGTTATCGTATTCAGTAGTTTTCCCGGCTCGCTAAAGCCCTTCTTCTTAGTTTTCGGCTTTCACTGGATTCACTACTCTAAGTGAAGGAACCCGAGAGGAAGAATCCGATACTTCTCGTCGAGCTGCTCCCTGTCTATCTAGCCCGGTAGTCTTCCACTGAACCAATCCACCAGGGGTCTACAGTCTTCCTTGTTAAGGTTAAGGCAGCCTACTTGAAAGGGAATACCCACGTACTTGAAGGGTAAAGAGAGTTTGGGCTTTGTTGATTTACTGCGTTTATTGAAAAAGGGTCTCTCTACCAGGTGTTCTGCTTCAGGAGGTATTCACGTTTGGCATATGCCTGCTCTGACCGAGGAGATGATTCCGTACTACAATTCGGTGGAGGAACTTTAGGGCACCCTTGGGGAAATGCACCCGGTGCCGTAGCTAATCGAGTAGCTCTATAAGCATGTGTACAAGCCCGTAATGAGGGACGTGATCTTGCTCGTGAGGGTAATGAAATTATCCGTGAGGCTAGCAAATGGAGTCCTGAACTAGTAATCCTAAGGCAATCCTCTATAGGATTGGTGTATTCTTTTATATTCCCTAGTTTCGGATCGTGGGTTGAGCCCGATATCACAACCTCTTCTACCCATCCTGTATATTGTCCTTTTCAGACGAGATTTTACAAAAAAATGTGTTTTCAGCGAATGACTATTCATCTATCATTTTGATGTAAATAGAAGCAAGAAAGGGGCTGCGCTTCTTTGTTCGCTAGGCTTTCGCGCTAGTCATGAATCTGGTTCCTGGCTTTGAATTCGCGATAAAGCTTAGCCCCGTCTGCGGTTGACAACTTAAACCCTTTTGCCCATATTGGCCTTCACTCCAAACGATCGGTTCGAGTCTGCTGCTGCAATTGGCAATTAATTGGATAAGCGGTGGTCGTTCGTAGGCTCACTCACCTCTAGCTCTTCTTCTTTGGGATGAAAAGCCCGTCCTTGCTGAACCTGTGTCAAATTCTTCGTCTGAATTGAATAGCTCATCGTCTGGTCACCTCAGTCTTCCTTGACCAGGGTTTAATCTGATTCCACGCGAACTGCTAATGCGTCTGTGGCTGGTTTAGGTGCCTCTCTTCTTTCTGATGTGGGAGCCCCTTTTTCCGTAAGCGAGAACACTAGCTCCATCCGACTCAACTGGTATTATTCATCTATATATAGATCGTGTGTGCTTTCTCCCCGATCGAATGACTTCGGTACCTTGCAGAACGACCTCTAAACATAAAAATGACGACTTCTGTCTGAAAAGCGTTCGATAAGTCAGTGGCCGGTCTAAGGCGAAGATTAGAGGTTTTTACGCAGCTGTACTAAAACTCTAAGCGCCCGCCTTTGAGAACAAGATGAATTTCTTGCTTTGTCCTCCTGGCATGCAAGTTGCAGTAGACAAGCTACCTTTAGCTCTTAGGCTGGAAATCGGGGTTTTGGCTTTTGGTCCTATTTATCAACCCATGCCAAGGGCAGTAATACCATCTATGACTCTGGGCTGGGCTTGGGTACGAAACTAGGCATTCCAACAGGGTTTCTATTTAAATAGTATAGTTATAGTAAAGAAGTGGATTCCTGGACATGGTAAAAGAGGGCTTTTGGTTGAGACTATTGATCTGGTATGGCAAAGCCCTTTTCGAAAGGGCAGGTAGGGTCCCAGTCACTCGACTTGGAAATTCTCCTAATAAGAAACCCACTTCTTGGCGTTCTGTGTCAAGCAGTTGTCGACGACGAGGCTATGTAAGAGAGCTCGTCACAATGGGATGTCATCTCGCTAAGTAACCTTACCTTTCAGGGATTCGTCAAGCTCACTTAGATGATTCGTAAATAAGGAGAAAAACTTTCTTTCGTACCTTTAAGACCTTGTTGCAAGACCGTAAGCCTAATATTGTGGGCGTTATTTGAGCCTCGTATTAGTGGCTCGAAACCTGATTCCTTCATCAAAAAATCGGGCTCGGGTAGAAGCATCTGGTTTTTCGGGAGGTATTTGGTTGATGTGGAAAGAGGGAATACCTCTGCATATTGTTGAATTGCATAAGCAGTACATCCATGTGAAGATGGGTACGCTGGATGATGAGGTTTCCTATTTCACTGCTGTTTATGCTAGTACAATCCCTAGTGTCCGAACTTACTGGTGGGAGGCGGATTGATTTTGGTTTACAATCCTCTTGATGAGCATTCAAAGATCTAGAATTCCCTTACATTATGTCATTTCGAGGTAGAGCACCCAAGTGATAGAGAATCTGGGAATGAAAAGGACACGCCGATAGCAGAAGTGGTGTTGCTTGAAACCGGTGCTGAATAAGTGAGACTGCTGGAGCCAAGAAATCATGATCCCCTTCTTGTGGAGCCAATCGATCATGAAAGACTTCGTTTTGCGTCGTACCCTTTCCTTTCTGTTACTGGATTAGAGGTCTTATCGCGGGTAGGGCTCTCCTAGCGAAGAGGAAGTCTTCTTTTGTACCGTGGTATAGTTTCATTTGTGCTCTCTTTGAACCCCGCTTGCTTGGCAGAGTGTCCATTGTGCTCTTCTGGTCAAGTCCTTAGCTCAATCGTAATTCTAGAGGATCATGATAAGACCTACTAATAAATAGTACTATCGAAACCGAATCTGAAGCTTGACACGATCCTTTTTCGTAGACAGACTAAGAAGGCACCCTCGGGCAGAAGCGTCATAGACTTTAAAGAATAGGAATGAGATCCCGGTCTCAACTTAGTCCCCAGCATCGGGCACAAAGAAAGAGACTTTCTAGAGTCAAGTCACCCTAACGTAACGGCTAAGAGAACTTGGCTAACTTCAATCAATTCCACGGCTTTCCATCCTTCTTGTGAGAGTTTCAGATTAAGGGGATGCGAGAACAAGGGACTTTGACTGTCGATTTGAATTCAAGGACAGCTATACCGATGTGTCAACGGTACTTCTATGATCTGATCGAGAATCATTCTTAGTCAGGAAAAAACCCAGGGCAGCGCTCAGTAGCAACCTCTCTTTGCAACCGGGGTCTTTCTTTCCTATGCACCTGCTCGATGGGATATTAAGAATAAGCAGCAGCCTCAGATGAGGAGATGGCCAAAGATCTATTATCTGTCCCTTTAGAAAGATCCCTCGCGCGAACCCCGTAGCTGCATCTCCGACTGGAGAACTCTTTTTTCTTTCCCGCTAGCGGATGAGAAAGAACAGGAAGACCAATCCCTGAACGTAGTGCAACCTTCGGTCCTTCTGAAGCCGAGAAGGAACTACTTCTTTCAATCTCTGCTGCCCGGCACTGCTCCTCAAAAACGCTAGCTGTTCCGCTTCTAAAACTAAGCTAAATAGAAGGGAAAACCCGGGACGGGATACTGACTAGCTCGTCATGCTCAACAAACTCAAAAAAAGTCGTAAAGCCAATGGATTTAGGGCAAAAAGCCACCTTGGCCGACGTGGGTGGTGAATACCATTGATGGCAACTATTTCGTTTACTTTTGTGTCTAGACAGAGGGTGTTTACGGCATGATAGAGCTTGATAGAGCTGTAGCGAGCAAGCACCGGTGCGGCAAACTGACTGTGATTGAATAGCTATCCTTTCTAAGCAAGGAACTTTTTCCACCAAGTGGGAAGACTGAACTGGACTGAGATTGCGGGAACACTGCATGAGACAGTGTGATTGCGCGATCTCAATTACATCGACCCTTCCTCTCACCACGAGCCCTCCTCTCTACGGGGGAGAGATTTCTAATTCAATTCGATCGAGACAGCTGATGAACCGAACTCCAACCGAGATGTATTTCATTTATCCCAATTCCGACTATACTGACTATACCTACCGGACTGACCGGAATGACTGGAGCTAGACCTTCTCACTCTTTCTTTATTCTATAACGTATTCCTTGGTCCTATTCCGTACCGCGGGGTCAGTAAGAAATCCATCTATAAGGGGGGTTCATTTTTTAATGGACCGAGGAGAGGGCTAAGGTTACCTTAGAATGCCAATGCTTTTCACAGATGGAGATAGACGAGAGAAGTTTTGTCACCAAAGACGAGACGAGCGGGAAAAGCCTCACTTCTAATAGTAGGACAGCAAGGCTCGGAACGAGGAGCTTTCAGTTTTTGGTTCAAAATCATTCTGATTTCCGGGCGGAAGGCAATCAGTCGAAAGAACGAAAGCCTGCCCTAGTCTAAAATAGGGCGCAAGGGTTGCTAAGCATTACATTCACGGGAAAACCCCCGAGAGAGTCCGTTTGGCAGCAAAACATAGCGAGTGGAGTAAGTAGTATGAGGCGGCCGGAAGAGACTGAGCCCGGACGAAGCCAATCACATTGAGTTGTAGATTGAGATAGTTAACCTTAGCGGCACCTCTAACCTCAGATGCATGTGTTAAGCATATAGCTAGCAAACCTTCTGTCTGAGTCTAATCTTTGATTTATAGAAAAGTAAAACAAACTCAAGATCCCCTTTCTTCCGAAGTCATCAAGAGGATCTTAGCCAACCGTTGACCGGCTTACGAAAAGCACTTTTGGCGGAGCTTTCTCGATCCACTCTATCCGACAAGCATTCATCAAGATCAAACTCGAGTTCCTGCCTTCTTCGTTCAGTCAGTTGGAGCTTACGCAGGATGGCAAATTAGTCTAGTTGAGCCGGGCAATTACTTCCGTCTCCGAGGGATGGACTCTCGGGGCTAACTACGTGACCCCACCTACTTCTCGTTCCTTTCCGACATCAATTCCAAAAGCAGGAACCCATCTTACTAGACATAATTCATAGATCACCACGGAGTTGAGCCGCAGTAGACCTTGTAAGGGTAGACCACCCGTCTGACCTTGGCTTAGTCTCTCAAACCGGATTCGTTGGGAGAGGAATTTTTTCAGAGTCTAGCAGCTGTTCTAGATGTGGACACCCAGTTTAGGATTGTTTACATGTTTTGCGTGAGTGTCACTTTGCTACATTGATCTGGAACATCTTTATTCCCAATGAGCATAACAGTGCCTTCTACTCCTTGGCATTCACGGATTGGTTATGTAGCAATGCTTCTTGTAAGGATCTTCAGTTTGGTTTTGATTGCCAGTGACGTACGACCTTCTGTGCGATAGCATGGAAGATTTTGGTTTGGAGTGGAGGTGTCGAGCTGTTTTTGATGAAGACTTTTTTCTCCCTCATGATCCTAATCGGAGGATTGCTAACGATGTTGAAATTGCTGTCTCTGCTTTCTATTCGAAGAAAACTGAGCCAAGTATGAAAGTAAGCAAGCTTTCCTTCCGGTTCAAATTCAAGACTTATGGTGCTTCCAAGAGGAAGCAAGACTGGCATGGTGCTGCCACGGGACATTCTGGTAAGTCGGGTGCTGGTGGCCTTCTCCGAGACTGTTCAGGAACATGGATCTGTGGGTATACCTGAAAAATCGCTCTCAATTACATCTCCCTCTCCTGGATCCACTCGATCGAATGCTTTAACACCAGATCTTCTCCCCAGCGCGGCGATAAAGTCCTCCATTTCTCTCTCCTGGTGACTCGAACCCTGCTGACAATCGATCGAATGGAATGACAACAAAGGCAATCAGCGTCCCCAGCTGGCTATCTATGAAAGGGGAGGAAGGGGGAGCTCACTCTATAGCTGTATCCGGGCCCTGACGGAACGGAATGAATATTTCATGGGATGGCCTGGTTCTCTGATAGCAAGCAGCTAGTGACCAGCTAACCTCTTTTCTCCACCTCTTGAGTGCCGGCTCTCCACTCCTGGTGGGGTTGTTCCGGTCCCAGATCCAAACCAATGAGCTGCATTCGACCCCGGTACTTGAGAGTTCCGGGATTCCCCACCGATGCCATATCAAGTTCCAGTCGATGCCGAGACCAGGGTACCAATGCTTTATTCATCTCGTCCCCCATCTCTTTCAACCGATCGAGGGGGCAGAGAGAGCAGAACCGGAAGTGAGCTTTGACTCTCCACCTCTTGTTCTCCCATTAGCATCACCGGAGGGCCCGGTCAAGCATATAACGCTATCGAAAGCAATGGGAAGGAAGTTACCCAAACGACTGGATATGAGCCAACTGGAAGACCTGTAGCTGCATCTGAACCAAAGAATCTATCTATTTGGCTTGGGACCCATCGACCAAAGTCCATATCCGTATACCTACCGGCGATCATAATGACGTCAATAAGCATCCCTCTGACTCCCTATCCCCTGCTAGAGCCCAGGGCAAGCTCCCCAGCTAGCAGCATTGGAGCCCGCTGCTCTATCCGTCGCGTGAGGCAGTCGAGGTGACAAAGCAACTCATATCGCTACCGGAGAAAGGAAGTGAAAGCAGCGAACTGATCTCATCCCATCTCCCAGTTGCTATGGATCGAGAGAGCCCAAGCCCAGTCGCTCCTCCTGCCTAAAGGCTCGATGTAATTGAGGAACGACCCTGGCCCAAGCCTATATGTAGGGGGTTAACTAAGATCTCTTCTTTCCACGGACCGACTCTAACTAATCCACTCCTACTAACAGGAAGGGTAAAGGCAGACCTCGTCCTACTTTCACTCTACTGTTTCATTGGTAAGGTAATTCCCTCTGTGCTCTACTGTCTTTCGTTCACTCTTTAGTTGACATGGAAGCTTTAGTGCCACGTTCAAGCAGTGAAAGCAAGTCAAGCAGTGCCAGATGCTGATGAAGGTTAAACGGATCCATCTTCTTGAATTGAACTCCTACCCGGCGGTGACATCGCTAGCCTTTGGGCTTAGTGTTGACTGATTTCTTTGGTCACATAGACTTGACCTGCTCCTGGGCAACAGAGAGAGACAAGAGCTTCCTCTCCCTACGGTCTCAATTTCATCGATCCTGTCCTGGGCTTTTTAGATAGTTCACTCTGCTTCGGGCCGGGCCGGCTTTCGAGTTGAAACTCCGCTCCTCGGCTTAAGAGCGTTAATAGCTCCTCTTCGGAGGTTTCTGGCTTTTGAGGTGAGGGGAAGCTTGAAGCCGGTGGTTCGGGTCCTACAGTTGCGGTCTTTATCTTTCTTAAGAAAGACTTATAACAGGTGCCGACAAGGTAAGGCAAGCTATGCGGCAAGCATAGTGAGTCGTCGACGGCATCATATTTGACTAAGAAGGAACTCGAAGTGGTTCCTATTCAATTATCAAGGTACAAGCTCTCCGAGCCGAAAGGTGAGGATATAGAATGACTACAACGACAGCGAGAGATCGACTTCGAGGAAATCGGGAAGGCAGGGCGCGCAAGCATCCACCCTTTTCTTTTTGAGCTCGAAGGCGCCGGTAGCCCACTTTTTTTCATACACAAAGGAGCTCCGCAAAGCAACATATCTCAACGTCGAAGTCAAAGGTGGGCATCCAATCCAGGTCCATCCTAACAAGACGAAAATAAACCAGACTTGATCGTCTGAGTAGTCTGATATAACATCTACCAATGACGAAAGCAGCCAGCTGAGCTGAAAAAAAAAGGAAAAGCAGCGCACGTGAGGCAAGATGAAGAGGGCATTGCTTGGGGACGGCCACGGCCCTGAGACCATTCCTTTTTGAATGGAGCGAAAGCACCACACCCGATTTCGCTACAGAATGCGTTTCGTACTAAGAAAAGACTTTTTTTCATCCTGCGTACTCATAGGCCATTGGTCCATCTCCTGGTTCTTCCCATGGATTGCCTACCAATCTGAGTAAATAAGTAAGGTTCCTCGAAGCCCGCCCTGGTTCAAATACCTTTCTTTTTCACTTTTTCCTACCCCTCAGGCTTAAAAAACGCCTTTTCGTTGTCACCCCTTACCTAGGGCTAGTTTTCTAGCGAGATTTCTAGCTTGACTTAAGGCCCCTCTCCTCTCTCTGTAACTAGAGAGGTAGGCAACCCTGAGTTTAGAGCCACCTCGATTCGGGATGTCGGAACACCAACCGGATCGGAAACCGATTCCTAAACTGACTTCGGAACAGGTTCGAGAGCTTCGATCGAAACCCTTTCCTATCTAGTGTCAGCTGATCCTTCAGCGTCTGCACCAACTAAATCGGAAGCTTAATTCGAAAGACGAGAGTAGGCTCGAGGAGGAGAAAAAACGGATTCTCGGTCCCCTAAAGTTAGAAAGCAGGTTAGACTGCAATGTATGCCTATGGAAAGAAAAGTCACGAAAAGCGATCCTCATAAAGAAAGGCTTGCCTATACGTCTTTCTAGCGTATGCGCGGTTCCTTTCGATTGGAGCCTGTCGCTACCTGGATCAATCAGCCTATTCTAGTTCGCCTTGTGTCATCCGATTTGAGGGAATTCATTAGATCGTGAAGTTGCTTCACACCTGGCGTTATTCTCTTTCTCCCTGAAAGTGCTATTCTTTATCTAATCTAGTTGGAACCGATCCCGTAACGTAACAAAACGCACCGGAAACAACTTCAATCGCACCTTCAACCTCAACTGGACCAGGATTTCAAGATATCCATTCTGATGACTAGATGAGAAGATGAATAGGAAACCAAGCCACTGGAAGCAGTCACTCAAATTAGCTCGTCCTTTGTCAGTTAGGCACAGGATTCCCTCCACTAATAGGGATGATGCCCATGCCCCCATAACCAGCACCCAGAATATTAGCCTGACTCCTTCGTTGGATTCTCACTTGGCCTGTCAACTCGCTCGCACCGATGGGTCTGTCTACAACTCGTTCATAAACAAGGACGCTGACACAATTGACATTGCCTCTGACGGCAATAGAATCAATCCCTTGTTATCGCTAGTAGTATTGGCTTTTGAACTCAAGTCACCTTGTCTTCGAGCGAGCTCAAGCTTCTAGTTTTAAATAAGCTAGAAGTGATTTAGTCTTTGATAGGGTGAAAGGAAGACACACCCGCATAAGAAAGAGTCACTCTGACTATCTCGACTAGCCTAGTTGGAAGTCTTTATTGATGGAACGATTGGTTAGCTCTTCCCCTCGATCCACTAGTTGAGAGTATATATCAGACTAACTTATTTGCGTAAAGAACCCGAATTGAACTGAACGGAAAAGGAATTCTTTCCAGTTTTTTCATTATTGGACCAGGCTTAGAATCAATAATGACTACTTCGAGATGCGGACTCTCTGGCTAACCATCGAACGGGAAGCTTAGGGGGAAGGAAGAACTCCGATGGCTTGGTTGAAAGAATGCTTGCTCTGTTGCTATTCCCGTTTAAGTGTACCGAATTAGAGGAGATTTAAAGACCATACGAGGTTATAAAGGACAATAGACCAGCGGAGACGAGGTTATGTAATAATGCAGAAGCAGAAGGGTTCATGGGCTATTTATTGATCAACTACGAGAGCGGACCAAGCAAGCCTGCCATGCCACTCAAGCTTCAAAGAGAGAGAGAGACTACGTGAGGGTTGGGTCTGGTGACTATACACGAGCCAAGTTCAGATACAGATTCAGAAACCGAGTCCCTGAAAGAGGTTTAATATACTATATCTCACTATAATGTCAACGAGGTCTCAAGCTAAAGAGGTCACTTGAATGACAAAAGACAAAGACCGAATGCATGCTCACTGGCTTCTGCTCTGTCAGCTAGGTCTATCTACTGACGCTGCTCGTTGCTTTGACTTGTATAGATGAGGGATGACTACACGAAACTGTTACGGTACGGAATATAGAGGAGTAGGCCCTGCAAGTGGAGGATCTGAAAGAGAGGTCGTAAGGAAATAAATGCCAAGCCAAACTATATGATTCCGTAGGCCCTGACAGAACGCACTTTATTTCAGTAGCCCAGCAAACGAAGGAGATGCAAGATAAGATCTGATCCTAGCTTTTGAGGTATAGTAAAGCTCACCCATTGATCCGTTGATCGGGCACCCGGTACTGAAGTCTGATTCAGTGTAGTCGCCTTTGCTGCTTGCTAGGGCTCGGTAGCTCATCCTGCTGGTGTGTGGGGAGCAGCTTTCGGCGAAGTGCGCTTGGCTCCATCCCTTGGCCACTCCTAATAAACGGATCCCTAACGGGCTAGCCATACATCGGCTATCCCTATCTCTTTGCCTTACGATTCGTGAACCAAGTCCTTATTCCTGTCCTTCCACTCTGTCGATTAACAATCACAGGCTTCCATAGTTAGCTTGCTCATCCATTGCTTGTCCTTTCTTAATCGAGATGGGCTTAGTGTTACGGGTAAGGGCTGCCCTACTTATTTAGAAATTCCTGGATCAAAACGAAAGCGTGGTATTCAGAGATTCGGGCAGAAAGAGGTATAAAGAAGGTTAGAAGAAGGAAGAGCAAGAGAGATGTAGACCTTCGCGCCAAAGCCAAGGGGTTTCAATGACTCAAGCCGATGAAGGAGTGGAGGTATATGAGCAAGAATGATATTGGGAATACGGATCCATTTATGAAGTAAAAAAAAGAATGATCAGTGGAATGTTATCATCAACCGTGTCCCTTCAAAGGCTCAAGGTTCTTTATGAACATGGAAAGTGTCTTTGGAATATCTGATTAAGTACGAACAGAGGGAGTGGAGTTCTCTGGACTTCGGCTACAAGACAACATTCCTATGAAGTTGCATACACAATCTCTGAATAGGATTCTAATTCCTACAAGCCATGGGGAAGTCAACTTCGTCAGCAAGGATTACACAAATAGCTGACGTAACGGATGAACAAAATGTGTACGCTATAATACACAAGCATTTGTCATACTAAAGTAAAGTAAAAGTACACTAGATTCAAGTCTGACACAAAATGGTGATCAATTGCTGGCCTACTCCCCTCCGTTCTCACTGTGGTATCGTCGGTCATATTGCCTCAAGCTGTAAGTCTCCCCCCAAAGATCAAAGTCTTCAACAGCCCTCGACAAAAGAACCTCTCGAGGTAGGTCTCGGGGTAGATCAGTAGTTAGAAAAAAACGTAGTTCAGAAAGACGTTCCAAAGACTACGGTGCAATGATGCAAATAAGTCTTCTGACCAGGGTCTTTGAATGCAACTTCTTTGTCTCCCGTGATTAATAGTAATCCCTCTATACAAGAGAAAGATTCCAATGATCAGTTGATGGACAAGTCTGAATCTAAAGTAGATGCCTCCTCTTCTAAAGATCTGCCAATAGAGAATTTGATAACTCTGTTGAAGCCAAAGATGTTGTAGAAGACTCTTAAAAGTCTTCAACTCCAGCAAGTGTTGATGCCTCGTTGGAGGATAATATCTCTGAAACTCTTCAGACTATCTATGTTCAGTTGATCCTTCTACCCGGATACCAGACCAGTTCTTGAAGCCGCCCAAATAACTTGGGAAGTTATTCCAGAGATTGAGGGTGCCACTGCACCTATTAATCACAGTGAACCTGCTTTATCTCAAAAGATAAAGCAGCAAAAACAAGCTCTGATTCGATCTGAACCCTATGAATCAAGAAGTCCTGCCTTCTACTATTCCTTCTATACCTCCCTCTTTTAAGAGCATCTATAAACGGGAGTTCAAGGTCCATTCATAGGAGGTCTTCTATCCGTCTATGCTCCAAGGTATGGTATCCATATGTTGTCATCTGCTAAAGCCAAGGCCGTTCAAGTAACTAAGCCTACTGTCTCAGGTCATTAAGTAGTCCTTGTGTATTCCGTCAAGGTAGCTGCTGAAGCGAGGGGCTGGAGCCAGTGTAACTAATAGAACCACTCCCTCTTTCATTTCACCCACTCAGCTTTTGAATACCTTGTTAAAGATCCTCGGTAAGGAGCAAAGCATCATTCCGTAACTGGTTGTAGCGTGGTTCCATCTCCTCCCCTTCATATCCATCTTGCGTCTCTTTCACTTCCTCTCTTCTTGCAGCCCTTCTCCTGAATGTTCTTTTGAGCTTGTGCCGCCGATGGACTTATTTCTATAACCAATGGAGGATTGGAAATTGTTCTTGAATAAAGGGTTGGGGGAGGGCGTCCAGCACCTTTGGCTTGATATTTTATCTTTGTTCACTGCATGTCTAACCTTTCAATACAATAGACCTTAGGGGAAGATAAGACAGAGGCAACACTCATCCCGATGGATGCGAGACAGCAGATGATGTGGGAATTTCCTTTCTTTTAGAAGTCTAGGAAGAAAGTTGGGACAGAGGCTTAGACACTAGGCACTGGTCTCGGTTGAAAACGAAGTTTCAGCAGAAGCAAATTGAAAGGAGGATTGTAGGTTGCTTCTGCTCCCTGTATCATAAATGTAGGAACCTACAACTGGGATTCCCACGAAATTTAAATTATCATTATTCGTTCTTTCGGAGAGTCCTAGTCTTGTTGCATTCACTTACATTTGAAACAGAAAGAACTAGTGCAGCACCTGCATTTCCGTCATCTTTATAATACCTTATCCATAGGGTAGTCTTTTATCATGGTGTTGGACTTTATGGATTCTGGGTCAAACGGGGCACTAGATCAATGGGACTAACTGGCAGCAATGAGAAGGAAGAGCACTCAAATAATTGGACTAATTTAATTACTCGACGCAAGTCTAGTTCTTGTTGTACGCACCTATCTGACTGAACGATTGACTTCTCTTATCCCACCCACCGCCCTTCATCTGCCCTATCTATTTACTTAGATAACAATCGTATAGAGCGTGATACCTGCCCTCCACAAGGCTTACCACATCAGAAAGACTGAAGGAACATTTCATTAATCTATCAACTTCGCCCTAACAGCAGGACTGGACTAACCAGCTCTACTCACTTGCTTCCGTTACTCTTCAGTTTTCTGTTGAGGTCTATCCTGTAGAGGTACCCAAATTGGATCAGTGATCGATTTCGTCGTAAACCTAATTGGTTACTTCCAATTACGTAAATCAATAGTTCAAACCGGGTAGGGCATTTCCCATTTTTATAGGAACTTCTGTACCAGAAATAAGAGTATCTCCAATTATAGCCCCTCTGGGATGTAAAATATATCTCTTCTCACCATCCCCATAGTGTATGAGACAAATGTATGCATTTCGATTAGGGTCGTATTCTATGGTTACGATTCTACCATATATGTCTTTTTCATTCCG
>CAOJBK013359129.1:0-14674 GCA_948294925.1 Codiaeum variegatum
TTATGTATCAGTTATTGGAGTTATAGATAGTTAAGACGCTTGTAACGTCTTTGGAGTGAATGATCCATAAATGTGTAACGTCCACCTGAGGAGTAGTCTGAAGGGTCCTCTTCGAAGATACCCTTCGAGGACATCCTTCGAAGATGTCCTTCGATGATGGCCTTCGAGGATGTCCTTCGGGCAGATCCCTCGAGGACAGCCTTCGAGTACAGTCAGTTCCCTAAGCATGTGGCCTAAGCCTTCCATGCTTTTTGGGTTGTCTCCTTCCATTATGGGCTCATGTATTTCTTGGGCCTTTACTTATTTAGGTCCATTTTATACTGACCCGTATCAATTAATATGCATTCCATAATGTATAATATAAATTTTAAGTTGTAGTGTCTTTATTAATAACTAATAATGTTAAAATCTTTAAATTTTATTTAAAAATTTTAAAAAAGTTACTAATTCACATGAAATGATTATGATTAAAATAAATAGAGCACTTGCTATGATTAATGTGATCTATTGATTATTGTGTGTGGTGTAAAGATGATAGTGGTCTACTGGTTATTGTGTGTGGTATACCGATAATTGTGGGTAGTTTGTTCTTAATTATGTGTGGTCTAATAGTAATTATGTGCCATCTACTAGTTATTGTATGTGGTCTAATGATAATTGTTTATGGTCCACTGGTTATTATGTTGGTCTATTGATAATCACGTGCAGTATGCTGGTAATTATTTGTGGTCTGGTGTACGGTCTATTAGTTATTATGTGTGGTCTAATGGCAATTGTGTGTGGTTTACTATTTATTATGTGTTGTCTGATGGTAATTATGTGTGGCCTAATACATATAGCATATGGTGTATTGATTATTTGTGTGATCTAATAATAATTGTATATGATGTATTAATTATTGAAGCCATTTTCTTTGAAAGCAAAGAGCATTCAAGAGGCGCAAATAATTATTTTCGTAATTTGGTGTAATAGACAAAATTATATGAAGAAACAAAATGATAAAACTTAATCATTGTGAAAATATTTGTCAATTTTAGTTTAATCACCATGGATCTTCAGTCATATATATATATACTCGTGCCATTTCATTAAACAAAATAGTAAAAAGGAAAAAAAATAATACATTTCATTCTTTATGATAAATATCACTTCTAATAAATTATATCAAGTAATTGTAAATGAGTAAAACTTATTATTGAGTAATCTAAGTAAACTATTTATAAAACCAAAATGTTCCAACTAACCAATTCATTTCCATTCAAAAATTTCTTCTTAACTGCTTTTCTTAACTCATCCTTATATTTGTTTAAAGTAGACAATAACATGTTTGAGCAATATTTGGCACGTAAGCTCCTGCAGAAAATACAATTAGAATAATAAGTCTATAATCATAAACATGAATTTATTATAAGAAAAAAAATTAAAAAAAGATTGATTTCTTTGATCATTTTCTTCACCATATCTTTGCAAGTCTCCATATTATTTTTTAAATCACTCCTTGATCAATTTCAAAAATAAAAATGGGAATTCCAGTACACCAAGTCTCGTACTTGTGCAATATATGTCTAGATGATAGACACATGTGCATTGTACATTTTTAACAAATTAGATTAACATATTGATGATTCTTTTATTAAAAATTTACAAGTTATTATTAAATCTGGCCCATTGAAAAAGTGTAATCTATGTGTGGCTACCATCTAAACGTGTACTACATAAATGCGAAAAATTACTCTAATGGAGAGGATCCTAATACAAAAAAATTATACTAGGAGAAAGCAAACTTAGAAGCACACAAAATTAATTATATTTTTATA
Source organism: Codiaeum variegatum (assembly GCA_948294925.1). Classification (NCBI taxonomy): domain Eukaryota; kingdom Viridiplantae; phylum Streptophyta; class Magnoliopsida; order Malpighiales; family Euphorbiaceae; genus Codiaeum; species Codiaeum variegatum. The sequence goes on from CAOJBK013359129.1 coordinate 1,818, forward strand.
CTATGTAATTAGATATGGATATTGGTTCGGTTAAAAATTTTTTTGAAATACATTCCACTGCTGAAAAAAAAAAAGTTTCTATACATAATTTTTTTTAAAAAAGTTTCAATTATTACAAAAAATAATTTTTATTTATAAAATAAGAATTAATGTTACTGTGCTTTCATAAAAATCTCAAATACATTTATTATTATGTGATCATATTCTTTTATTTTTTTAGCAAAATATTTTATGTTGTTTTATTATCCTTTAAGATTGAAAATTGAAGACATAAATTCATGTTAAATCTTAAATTAGTATAAATCAGAAGCCAATTGATCCTCCATTAACAAAGACCTACATTAATGTCTCTATAATATGTATGATGTGAACTAATTGATAAAAATAAAAAGAAAATCTTAACTATTATAATCTCAGCCAAGTTGGTAAATAAAAAATCTCAGTCATCAAACTTAGTTCTTAAAATTAAAGATCAAAAGCTTATAATTAACCAATGGTTCTTATTTTAAGAGGATTCTTATTGGACCTTAGCCCTATATATAAATATCTAATTAGAATTGATTAATTTCACCTATTATTCCTCAGCTATTAACTTATTCATGCTTTCATCCTTGCACAAAAAATATACCCAATGACGTTAGCCTAACAGTCACGTTATAATTTAAAGTCATATTTCTAATAAGCTTCTTTCTATTTTAATTCATAAATGATAAAAATTCCATGTCACACACTTACTATCTAATATGTCTCTTGCATCGCGTGAAGATTAGTTTCATCAGAATTTGTATCCACTGTATATCTCATTTCCCTTAATTTCTACTCATATTGCATGTATTAGAGCAGATTTTCTCTGAGTTCACTTAAAAGTTGATTCTCTTTTTCAAAATTAAAGTTGAAATTCAAAACTAAACATACCAATGTGAATTCTACAAATGGAATGATATTTTTAAAGATTTTTAGAAGATTCCACCTTTGTACGAGTGCAGAGGGGGGAGCCATTTCATACTTCTTAGACTGAAAGAAACCCTAAAAGATTTTGTTATAGCTGTAAATAACTATAGGAAAATAATATTTTTTTTATTTTGCTTTTATTTAAGGTTGGCTTTCATAAGCTATTGTAGCAATTGAGAAATTTATGGCTGGATTTTATAGACTAATAAAGGGAAATGCATTTTTTTTTGTATGGGCTGACCCTAAAAGATTGGTTCATACCATTAATGATATTTCCTTCTTTATTATTAGATTTAATTAAGGTATGGGAGTTTTATTTATGCTATGTTTTTTTTAAATGAAATGTTGGGACTGCTAATAATGGTTATCATTGTGGAGTGGTAAGGTTAAATCTTGCAAACTATTCCACAAAAAAGGTCAGATCCCCAAGAGAAGAGACCTTTTAGGAGGGAATTGGCTAATGAAGGTACTTTTTAGCTTTATTTCCTTTCCTTCGCTATTATCATTTCACATCCTGTCTTTTGACTCTTCTTTGTTTGTTTGTTAGGTTTAGAAGAAACTGACTCATTCGAGGTCCCAGACATTCGCTTAATGCCTTTAAATGTCATTTTGATACATAAACATACAAATATTCCACTCTGACTCTTTGCTTCCTTCTTACTCTGCATAGTAGAATGCTTCCTTTCTTACGAGGTGTTTGAGTTGGCTATCAACATTTACTGAAAGAAGCAAAGAAGACCCCATGTAGCGTAGATGTTGACATGGAGAAGAGGTCTCCTAAAAAAACTACCATCGAAGGTGAAAGAGCCTTTATTCTTGAGGGAGAAGCAATCGGAGCATTTGATTGTTAGGATTGAAGGATTTATGCCAGTCCAAGGAGGAAAGTTCCACCTCTTAAACCTCATCATGCCATCCTTAAAGTCATGGGTAAATTCAAGGGAAAATTTAAAGTAACAATGCTGGAAGCTCTCTCAAAGCCCTATCTTTTGGAATAAAGGAAGTCCAACATCTCCTAGAAGACAAGGATAATGAGGACCTAGAGATTTTTGGAGTACAACAAGACTCTTAATTGAAGAGACGTCAAAAGGAGGCCTTTAGTCCTGAAGATCCTTCAAATAGAATACAAAGAATAGAGGACCACTTCCAACACTCACATATTGGCATTCCTTCACCTCTCTTCACCAATGAGAGTGAGTCCAACTAAGATTTAGATGCCTTTCAGATAGCCGACTTGAGTAGTAGAGATCCCTTCGATGATCTTATTTCTAACATAGAGGTCAATTTTTAGTTCCTTTTCTGCTTTCTCTTTTTCATAATTCCTTTTTATTTATTTTTTTTAACTTTCTTGATCTTTAAAGAAGGTGACTCAGAAAACGAGGCTCAATAACGCATCGTGACCTTCTTCAAGGAACGAGATAAAGGAGCTTCTCTAAGTGTTATACCATAATGATGGATACTTTCTTAAGATGCAATGAGTGGATAATGAGAGAGCATAAAAGGTTAAGGAGCTAGAGGCTTCGAGGAAGCTACTAGAATAGCAAAGAAAAAAAGTTCAAAAATCCTCTAAAGATGAGCTTAAGGATAAGGATTTTGATCTAAAAGCCCAACATAAGAAATTAGATTAGACCAATAAAACACTAGTTGGCCTCAACAAAAATAATTAGTAACTTGATCGAAGCTTATAACTGATCGACAAAGCATGAAAGTTTATTGCCAAAAGGGTTAAGCTCTTTTAGAAACAACTTGAGGATGATGTCAAAAAAAACTTTCCATTATTTTTTATTCAATAAATGGAAGGATTTTAGACACATTTTCTTTACCACTTGAAGACATAACTTAGGGATGTCTTCAGGGTCTTCCCTCAAGTATATAATAATTTCTCCTAAAGAGAGATCCTAAGAGGTCAAAAGAGCCCTAATTGGAGGAGTATTTAAGGACCATAGTTCCTCAAGTTCTAGAGCATTCCTATGCTCCATTAGGAAGGAGAAAACTCTTTAAGCTTCTCCATATATGGAGGAAGGCAAAGAGGAGGAATTTGAGGTGGGTGAGGAGTTTGAAGAGCTTATTTTTTGGGATAATATAAATCATTTGTAGAAACTTTTCTTCATTATTTGTATATGACACTTCAATAATAAATGAAAGTTTCGTTGTCTTTTAACCATGTCATGAATGACTCCTTTTACCTTTCTACTTGAATAGTTTCTCATTATTTTAACTCTTTATTTATTCATTCTCCACTCATGCAAAATGTTATTTTTGCTTCATTTTAACTTCACTAGTATTTGTTTCTGTTCATTATCTTCTTAAAGATTTTAGTTTTTTACTTTAATTTTCCCCCTTTTGCATTAGAAAATATAGAAAATTATTACTTTTCCTTCTTTTTGACAAAGAGTTCTTACCTTAGTAAGAATTTTTATGTTATTTCTTTAGATGTTTGTTTCACATTTTCAAATGATATTATAAGTGTCTTATCTATAAGAGACATTATTCTTTATTTTAAAGAAGATATCCTGTCTTGGAAAGGGTTTTATATCATGTGCCCCTTAGAAGTAAGGCTTCTCCTTTATGAAGGCAATTACATGTGCTCTTCCTATGAGAGAAATTTACTCTTCTCTTAGAGAAGGGATCATACCTTAGTAAGGGTTTTCATGTCTTATCATTTGAGGGATCATGCTTAGATCTAATGAAGACTTTTGTAAGTGCTCTTGTTGCAAGAGACGCTTACTCTTCTTCTTAGAGAAATGGCCTTATCTTGGCAAAGATTTTCATGTCCTATCCTATTAGGGATTGGGATTCTTTTTAGTGAAGACTATTGTAGGTGCTCTTTCTATACTAGACACTTACTCTTCTCTTTGAAGAAAGGATCCTAATTTGGTAAGGGATTTCATATCCTATCTTCTTGAGGATCAAGCTTCACCTTAGTAAAAAATGCTACTATAGTTATATAGAATGAAAAATGAGAAATATGTCTTAATTTCATTGGTTATAGATTTTAAAGTGGTAAATGTTCCAAGTATGAGAACCTTTACACCTTCAATTATCACAAGCATTAAAGTAGTTGGTCCTGACACACTTTCTACTTTAAATGGACCCTCTTATATTAATGTAAGCTTCCTTGTGCTTTCCCTCTTATGGTTATTTCACAACTATTTATTCCCACGACAGGGCTTACAAATTTTATCAAGACTTTTATGGCATTTTGTAACAAAGTAGATGAACTTTTCATGTGTGCTTGTTCTTATACCAATAATATTAGAAGGAAGAAAAAGTTTTGTTAAAATTTTCCAAGCTTCCTATGTGCTCCTCCCCAATCTATCATGAAATCCCTCAGCACTAACCTATTATGTTAACTTAGATGGATTTTTATGGCCTATATTGGTATAAAAATCTAGGTCCTATCTTAGAATTGTTTGTATTTTTTTATTTCATGTGTTTTTATATTATATGTATGTGTTATCTTTGTTTAATCCTTTAAGCTTAATATAATATATGCTTTTGGGGAGTTATTAATACTGGTTAGATCCATGTTGTACCTTTTCCATATAAAAAATTCACTAAAAGTGTGAAATGACTTTTTTTACCCTTAGTCACGAGTGTGACTATATATTCATAGGCTCGCCTTTTGAATACTATTTTGATGTTAGATATTTACACTTAGTCACAGGCATGTCTTACCAGTCATGAGCATGACCAGCTGCAATTATTAAAAAATAAAATGGTAAAAAAGGCACTAACTAAGAGTTAATACCTTTCACCAACCATTAGAACCTTAGTTGGAACCCCCAAAACTCCTATATAAAGCCCTCTAACATCCTAAACTCTTCCACTTTCATTCCTACTACAAATTGAACTCCTAATCTTCTAATTTCTCTTAATTTCCTTTATATTCTTCATCTTCTCCTTCATCTCTTTCTTCAACCCTTCACCATGGTACCAAAAATCCAAAGGGGAAAGAGTTTGGATAGACAAGAGGAAGTTCCTCTATCTAGAAACCTCAGTAAAGACAAATGCTCTAATTTATGGAAGGAAAATTCTGTTTGATGCAATCTTTAGAAATAAACACAACACAACCTTCCAAAGAACCATTCAAGCCCATAGGAACCTTGATTGGGATGTTCTTATGAAAATCGCTCATCACTCCCAATTTAAGACTCTCTACAACTATAACAAATGGTACAAACATTTGTTCCCCAATGAAGATGGCAACCCCACTCTTATAAGAGAGTTCTTGTCTTCCTTCGATCTCTCAAAGTAAGAGAACGTCTATTACATCTCTTTTCGTGTAGTAGGTAGGAAATTCTAACTTTCTCTTGAATAGGTCCAAAGAACATTTAAGTTCAATGATGGTAGTGTATTTTCCTTTAAGCATATTGACAAACCAAAAGATTTAACTTTCTCTTAAACTCTATCTCCGCAGACACCACATCTTATAAAGCAAAATCTTCTCTTACTAGATCTTTTTGGGAGCCTTTCACTTAGGTTGTTGATAAATTCCTTTCTTGTACACTTCATGCTTGCCTCAATGAAATCAAAATGTTTTTCAACAAGATGTGACTACCCCTTATGGATTGCTCAATATCAACAAAGGCCTCCACACCACCAAAATGCTCCTTGGGCACCTTGATCACATGTGAACCCATAATTTTACACCATCAAATTTAGCCCGTTAATACGAGCCTATAGGCTTAAACCGGGCTCAAATCGAACCTCAAACTAACCTAGAAAGTGCAAAAAATTGAACCAAATCAGACTGGACCAAAACAGTAGACTAAACACATAAGTTAAGGCCATAGCACACGGGCCAAGGGCCTGGCTTGCGCACTAAGCGAATGGCGCATGAGCCAACACCCAAGCGCATGAGCCAATGGCCTAGCACATCTGTCCAATTTTCTGATGATCCTGGCATAGTTTTTTTTTTTTTTTTTTTTATAAATTTGACCCCTTGGGTTCCTATTTCAGAATAGATTATGACAGGGTTCCTATTTCAGAATAGATTATGATAGTGAACATCTGTAGAAATTCCTACAAAAATCCTAAACACTCGAACCTCTGCCGAAATTTCTACTAAATATCTGAATCAAACACCAAACGTCTTTTCATATGATTCTTTCATAACACAACGGAGACTCGTTCCGACCTTACCAAACCGTCCGAAGCACCAATTTCACCATCAAGAAAGTCAAAGGTAATGTATCCAAATGGTAACATATTTTATTTGGTTCTGAATTAAAACCCTAAAATTGAACTTAGGTAAATTCACATATCACACTTCTTTTTATTAATCAAAATCTGAAATGATTAATAGCTTAATTGGTTAATATTTTCATAAATTAAAACTGGTTAGCTTTTGAACAACACCAACCCAGTTTCAACAACCTGACCCTTCGCAAGAAGGGATAATGATGTGGGGTTTTATTTCCATTCAAAAGGATATGTCGGCAAGTCAGTCTTAGACTTCAACTCCAATTTTCTAAAATTCCTTTTTAAAAAAAAAATTATTTTATTTCATTTTATTAACTGTATTTTTATTATTAGACCGTTTGTCATATATCTAATTTGTAATACATGTTATTTTGGGGAGCATGTACCTTTCCTAGATCCTTTGGACTGGAGAAAGGATCCCCTCATGCCTTTTGCTATTTTGAATGTAATTTTATTTATTATCACTTTATTTCTTTTAGATCTGCTATTGGGAATGAGTGTCTTCCCTTGTACCCTTCTGGACTAGAGGAAGGACCCATGTTTACCTTTATTTTCTATCGTTTTACTACTTTCATATTATAATTGTCATTCTTCCCATATAATTGTTCATGCATAATTTGAGTATGCTTTATTATGTTCATGCACCATGATAATATGCCATGCATACATGAAAATTGATTTTAACCAAAACCATATGAGTTTTTAAGCTAAAAATTATTTAAAAGGAAAATGAATTATTTTCTAAAATTAATATTTTCCATAATTATTAAGAAAATGAACTATTTTTCTAAATAAACGTTTTGTATCAATCACGAGTCCTCGAATCCAACCTTTGGTTTGAGGCTTGTCTTTTCCTAAAAATTGGAAAAAATAACAAATTTCAAAATGGAGTTAATTAGTTTCTAAATTACCTTGAAAATAAATGATTTTCTAAAAATTAAGTGATGAATCACATACACACAATGCACTCAATGGACCCATAGGGATTTCTCTAAAGTGGGAATTTGTTTCACCGACGCCAAGCACAATCCGACCCCCGTGGTTAGTTTCCTAGAGGCCAGAAACCCGAAGCGCGCTGGCGGCCCAACTGGGTCGGGCCTCACATCACACTAGAAATTTGCCTCATGGTGACATTCATGCATCCCATATGACACTCATTTCTAAGTATCTTGATGTGGTCAATCAATAATTTGTCAATCACTTCAAGGATGAGGCTCTTCCACATTTCATAACAAGATTGACTTGGAAGACTTTGTTAAGTTCAAAGTTCCTTGACATGAACAATGATGTCCCCATTTGGAATATTGGGAAACCATCTACTTAACCTAGGGGAAAATGGGTAAGGCTTGAATAGGATAGAGAGGAGGAAGACATTGCACATATGCAAGAATCAGAATGTCAAAGCAAGTTGGAACCACTCATTGAATGTTAAAATCTTATCATTTATAGGCTTTAACATCTTCATATGGACTACAATCTTATAAGAATGAGCATGAACCTTCAAGAGTACCTGTTCAAGCTAAGACCCCTATGATTATCACCATCATGATTGATTTTAGTTTTTAACTTGTTTAGTGTGTTTGTCTTTTATATTCCAAGTTTTATGTCCTTATTCTTCATCTTTTTTCGAGTTCTATGTTATGTATTTTTTAAATGGAATAAAGTATGATTTTCCTATATCTTAATATGTTCATATTTTACTATTTTATTTTGTCAAAAGCGGAGGGATTAATGATTGAGTATAACATAACTTGAACGTAATTTGGACTAAAATAAACTTAAATTTGACATTGAAATTGAATTTAAGTTATGCTTTATAATTTTTTGAACAATTAAACTTTCTTAGATGCTTGGAACTTAAATTGAACTTAAGTATACTTTTATATCATGTTCTTTCACATGTTAGCTTAAATTGAAGGGAAAGATGATCATTCTATATGTTCTTACATTCTTATGTACTGTAATTTTTTCTTTTTTTCTTTTTTATGCTCATTTTGATTTGCTAAAATAAAAAAGGGAGATTATTGACCTAAGTAGGATTGCCCCCTATTTTTTACTTTGGCATATCAAATTAAAAGTACTAATGATCTCTATTGAGTATGTATGTTCAAGGCTTAAAGGTTTTACAACCAAATGAAATAATTCAAAATCACTTAAACTTTGTATTCTAAAAATTGGGTCAGTCACAGACGCAATCTAATTCGATCAAAAGATAGTAACTACTCACGGTTATGGGAAGAGCATGACTTAGCACGCAACAATCAGTTGCAGGTGTGACCATGGAGTCACAGGAGGAACCAAAGCTAGAAGTGAGGGAATCAGAGTCCAACGACTGTTTCTAGTATGCAAATGAAGTTATGACATATGTCTTCTCTCTAAACACTTGAAGGTTGCGGACACAGCCATGACTTTGCTAGAAATTTTGTGTTTGAAGCTTTTTGAACATGGTTTTGAATTGATCATTTTGGCACCATTCTATAAGGTCTAGTTGAGATATTTTGGTATAAATATGACCTAAAATATCAATATTAGTTGAAGATAAAATGCTTACTGTGCCTTGTTTGTAATGGTATTAAAACCAAATTCAAATTTGTTATTGTTCTTGTGTTCTTAAGCTTTAGACGCTCACTTTCAATTTTGGGATTAAGTGTAAGTTTAGATAGCCTTTAAACTCATTTGTAAAGGTTTTGAGATAGCTTTTGAAATCTAAAATTGTGAAAGGTTTAAGTGTTAACCTTGTAAAACACTTGAGATATGACACAACGCGTAATGTGAAGGGTCTTCACAAGAACAAACCCTTAGAAAATAAGTTTTAAAATTAGAAACTTCAAATAATCCCAAAGAGAGAATTTAGCAAATTGCTAAGATTTAAATTGTTGAATAGTTGTTGAATGTATGATTAATATGAGCTAAAGTAGCATATTTATAGGAGTTATATAATCCTAATCCTAATCTAATAAGGAATTACAATTGTTAAAGTAAAATAATAAATAATCTTATTCCTATTAGTTAAAGGAAAATAATAATAAAAGAAATCCTTATCCAATTAGCTTAAGGAAAAAATCTAATCCAATAAATATAAGGATAAGTATCCTAATACAATATGGATAATGAAAACTTGTCCTCATCATTCACCTCCACTTGCAAAGAATTCGACCTCAAATTCACTTTAGGATACTCAAGCTTAATTTCAAAAAGATAAAGATAGATATTAGCCACATTAAAAGTTTTAGAAATACCCATAGAGCTAGGTAAATCCACCATATAAGCATTGTCATTGATCTTCCTTGTAATCTTGAAAGGTTCATACTTCCTTTGCTTGAGTTTATTACTTTGACCAATTGGAATTCTCTCTTTTCTTAAGAACACCATGACTTCATCACCTACTCTAAATACTTTAGCTAGTTTGTGCTTGTCAACCGCTAATTTGTACCTTTCATTAGACTTTTGCAGCTTAGACTTGACTTTCTCTTGAATATATTCACTTATTCTGCTAAGTCTTCAGCTGACAAACTAACACCATAAACCTTAGGATGTTTCACCAAATCTAGAGCATAGTTACGTACTTTAGTATAAACAACATAAAAAGGCAACCTACCAATCGAAGTATGCACGACATTATTATATGAAAATTCAACTTGTTCAATTGCAAAGTCCTATTGCTTCTTTCTCTCACCACAAATACTTCAAATTAAGTTCCCCAAGGTTCAATTCACCACCTCAGTTTGTCCATCAGTTTGTGGATAAGCTGTTCTACTAAAGTTTAAAGAAGAATTAAATAGCCTCCATAAAGTAATCTAAAAGTGACTCAAAAATAGAGTATCTCTATCATAAATAATTATCTTGGGCACCCCATGTAAACGAAAAATCTCTCAAAAGAATAATTTGGCTATCGATGATGCATCAACTGTCTTCTTACATGGAAGAAAATGCGCCATCTTAGAGAACCTATCAACAACAAGAATTGAATCCATTTTCCTTTCAGTTTTAGGCAAACCCAAAACAAAATTCATTGATAAATCCTCCTAAATAGCATTAGGAATAGGTAACAACATGTAAATACCAGTGTTTTGAGTCCTTCCCTTGGATGTTTGACAAACATAGCATCGAGAGCCAATAGTGGTCACACCTTTACTCAACATTGGCTAATAAAAATGCCTTTTTACAGCTTCAATAGTTTTATCTCTCCCAAGATGTCCAGCTAATCCTCTACCATGCGAATCTCTAATGACTTTCTTATGAAGATATGTACAAGGAAGACATAATCGATTTTCCTTCATGAGAAAACCATCATGTAAGTAAAATTCTTAGTATGGTTGTTGATTCTTGCACTTATCCTAAATTTCCTTAAAGTCCCCATCTTCAATAAATAAATCTTTCAAGCAATCAAATCCAACAATATCAATACTAAGAGTTTTAATTATGGCCACACGCCTACTCAAAGCATCAACCACTCTATTGTGTTGACCAGATTTATGCATAATTTTGTATGAAAATTTATCGATGAAGGCTGAACATCTAGCATGCATATCACTTTTAAGTTGCTTTGGACTACTCAAATATTTAAGTGCTTGATGATCAATATAGAGAATCAATTCTTTTTCAATCAAATAATGTTCCCATGCCTTCAAATCCCTCACAATAACATAAAACTCTTTGTCATATATAGATCACTTCCTTCAAACTTCACATAGCTTCTCACTAAAGAAAGCAATTAACCTCTTCTTTTGAGATAGAATATCACCTATCCCCACTCCACTAGCATCACATTCAACTTCAAATAGCTTTCAAAATTGGGTAATACTAAAATAGGAGTAGTAAACAGCTTCTATTTAGTCAGTGCAAAACTTTGCTCTTATTCTTCACTCCATTGAAACTTACCTTTCTTCAAACATTCAGTGATTGGTGCCATAATGGAACTAAAGTGCTTGATAAATATTCTATAAAGAGTAGCTAACCCATGAAAACTTATTACTTCACTTACATTCTTAGAAATAAGCCACACTTTAATAGCTCTCACATTTTCCCCATCTACTTTAATCCCATCCTTGCTTACAATAAAGCCTAAGAATAATAAACTACCTCTCATTAAAGTAAACTTTTCATATTAGCATATAGTTTATTTTCTCTTAATACATTAAAAACCTCTCAAATATGATCAACATACTCCTCAATAGACTTACTATAAATCAAAATATCATCAAAATACACAACAACAAATTTACCAATGAAGGGACGTAATTCCTTATTCATTAGTCACATGAAAGTGCTAGGAGCATTAGTTAATCCAAAGGGTGTGACTAACCATTCATACAATCTATCCTTTATTTTGAAAGTTGTCTTCCATTCATCTCCTGAATGGATTCTGATTTGATGATATCCACTCCTTAGATCGATTTTAGTGAAAACAACTGAACCATTCAATTGATAAAGCATGTCATGAAGTCTAAGAATTGGAAACTTGTATCCAATAGTAATCATGTTGATAACTCGGCTATCAATGCACATTTTCCAACTCCCATCTTTATTTGGGGTCAATAAAGATAGCACAACACAAGGACTTATGCTAGCTTGAATATGCCCCTTTCTCAATAGTTCTTCAACCTTCTCTCTCAAAATTTCATTCTTTTTAAGACTTATCCTATAATGTGGAAGGTTAGGCATACTAGCCCCAGGAATCATATCAATATGGTGTTGAATATCATGTAAAGGTGGAAGCTCATTCGGTGTATCTTCGGCCATAATATCTTGAAATTCACCAAATAAATCTTGCACCTCCACTGGAATTTCAATTACATTCAAAGGTTCACTCATACTCTCCCTTTTTACAATCATTATAAGAACCTCTCTAATATCCTTACATTCTTTTACAAAAGTACTAATGTTATGCATTAGAGTAAGAAAATTTCTTCCCTCCACTTTAGAAGCTTTGGTTTGATTAGTTTCCAAAGGTAACTAAGTACAACGCACACCCTCCCTTTCTAATTGATAACTATTTTTCCTACCCATGTGCTTAGAATCAATATCATATGGCCAAGATCTACCAAATAAAAGACTACATGTATCCATATTAACAATATCATAATAGACCTCGTCAGAGTTCTTACCAATTGAGAAAGGTATCTTACAATACTTCTCCACTTGAATGCCTCCAACTTTTTTGATTCACCCAATTGAGTAGGGGTTTGGATGTTTTTCTAAAGTCAACTATAATCTTTGAACAATGTCTCGACTGATTATGTTCTCTTAGCTGTCGCTATCAATGATTAGATCACATTTCTTTCCTTTCACTATACATCGAGTGCGAAAAAGCTTATGGCTTTGAGTGTCATCACCATGCTTTTGAGATAACATGAGCTTTCTCACAACAGAAGTATATTCACTATTTAGGTCAAAGTCATTATCATCCCCTTCCTCAGGACCATAAAATATTTCATCATCACATGCTTCCTCTTCTCCCTTTTCAACCATATTAATTATTTTCCTTTTTGGGCATTCATTAGATATATGCCCAGGCTCATTACATAAGAAAAACTTCATAGGTGTAAGCCATGCATAAGGATTATTGGTTATTTTAGAAGAATAAAAAGTGTTACCTCTTGTATTACCTCTCCTTGTGGTCTTAGTTGCATTGGTATTGCTTGTAGACGAGTTGGTGGGTTGGGCTGATTATCCTTCCTTTGTAAGTTTAGTTGTTGCTTGTT
>CAOJBK013359261.1:0-15091 GCA_948294925.1 Codiaeum variegatum
GAAGCCACCCCTAGGCTGGGGATGAAGAGACAAGTTGGCTAGCAACAATCAAAAAGAAAAGCTCATACAACATAAACAACAGAGCAAGATAAAGCTACAAAGAACAATAATAAAAATAAGTCCATTTTATTGATTAAAAATAACTTATAAAGCTATTACAAGATGTGCAGGTTTAATATAAATAACTCAAAAAACTACAAACGCCAAGTTCTACAAAAGTGAAGAACAAGAGAAACAAAAAGAAAATAAAAGGGAGCTCTCGTTTATATGAAGAGTTCTCCCAAAGAAGATAAAAAGAGATGTTGTAATAACACCTCACTGAAGGGGGCTGGACATGTCAAAATCTCACCAGAAGTAGTTTCCAATTGAGCCCGCCCCCCCCCCCCCCCCCCTCCCCCCCCAAGGCTGTCGGACGCAAATGACAACAAGAGGCGATGCCAGATGCGTACGACACATAGAGAAGCTCGGCAGCGAACCCCCAAATATGTCGGATATAAGGGGAGATTCGGACACGAACTCTCAAGATAAGGGGAGATTCGAACGCGAATTGTACAATTCCAGGGTGTAGAATTCCAACCAGAGCAGGAAAAATCTGACCGCAAGGCCGCCAACGCCAAAATCCTGCTTTGGACTTCATGAGAATAGTATCACTCACATATAGCATTATGAGCAGCTACTTTTGCTGTCATACCAACAAGAGAAGAAAGAAGTAATCAAGAAAGCCAGAAAGCAAATCTTATCAAGAAGTGAGATGTAAAAAAGCAGTCACAACTGGTGGCCTTTTATAGCCAACGAGCAAGGCATTTATGAGCCTAGGAAAATGTAAGCATTTATGGGATGTGACAGTTGTGAGCATGGAGAAACGTAAAACACTTATTAACTTGGGAAACCGAAGATGACCGACAGATGGAGACCAGATGGCGTGTCTAAGGAACGTCTCAAAATTAAATGCTCATCAGAATCCCAGTTGACTGTCTTGTAATCATCAATGTTGGGAATACAAATCCAAGATATCCAACAGACGCCTATTCAACAAGCTCGCCCTCCAGTCACGAATCCGCAACTTCCTCAAATGAGCCCTCGCTCCAACACAGATTAAAGCATCAAAACAGCAAGTTCTCAAACTCCATTCAGCACTTTTTGAGCTTCCAGCCTTCAAGTGCTATGCTTCGAAGGGACAATTGATACTGCCCAGCTTCGGGCTGGTTCAGTCCCAACTGCCTAGTCAGATTCTGACCAAACCCATACACCATCTAGTCAAGATCAAACCCAGACCACCCGAAGCACAGCCCTCGGCTTGTCCAGTACAACCTTCGGGGTTCGGGATTGGACAGCAGACAGGTGTCACAGGCCACGTGGTGTAGTAAATTGACTCACACTTAGCATGCCACGTGTCCCCTTGTACAGGGTTTTCACACCCTATAAATACAGACATTCACAACTTGAACAAGGTAAGCTCACTAAGACAAACCTATCCTCAAAAGCTCTTAGATACATACTATTCCATATGTGATTCAACCTAGTCACTGACTTGAGCGTCGGAGGGTTATCGCTTGGCACCACGTCCGGCACCCCTGACCATCTGTTACTCTATGCAGGTCTAGTTCAAACTCAGCAAGAACAGTCACATTACAACGTGTCCAAAACTAGCACGCATTAGCATCAATACAGCTTTAATTTAAAAGAAGATATAGTTATCCTATTCAGCAATCCATAAAAATACAAAAACCAATAAATTGTTATAAAGGTATTTCTCATTGTCATATATTAAAGATCTTATTTGATTTAAATTTCTGAATTTTAATGTGTATGTACATATTAACTTGTACTTTAATTCATAATTGTATGCATGTAGTGGTTTCTCGATCATCTTCAATATCTTACAAATCAACTATCCATTAGTGGTGTTTCCTTTTCAAGCATAAAACATCATGTCATAGTTCAAAATATACTTGATGGTAACTTCAAGTTATTTTCATTTCTTATTATTAATTAAGTCACAAATCTAATTTGATTAAATTGCTCATGTTTTTCAGCAGCTTAGAACTCAATTTGATATTAAAATTTTAGACAGTCTATATTTGTCTCCCCTTTTAATTAATTAAATTAAACAGTTTTTGGGTCTAGACCCTTAAACTTTCAAAAAACAAAAGCCCTTTCTAGCTCTTACAAACTTTTTGACCCTCTTAATTATTAATTTGGTTTCAATAACCTTTTTGTTAACAGAACCCTAACGGTTCCATGAATTTTCTGTTGATCCCAAAAATTATTGGATCGTTCTATTAACTTATGGAATTTATTTCTAAAGAACGAATGATTGGGTATGAAGAGAATACACAAAAAAAATTAATCTTTTATATAAATTTACTACAATTATTTTCCTTTTTTTCTTTTCTCTTCTTCTACATTTTCTTCTACAGATTTCATTCCTTTAAATATATAGTAATTTACTAAAAATATCAATGGATGATAATAAATCATTCTCTTATTTATTTCTATTTATTAAATATCTAAATTTAAATAGTTTATTTTTAACATTTTCTATTTCCTCTTCTTCATCCTTCATCTTCTTCTTCTTTTTCTTTTAATTTTATGAACAAAAATTACTTCCTACTACTTCATCTTTATCTTTATCATCATCTTTTTCATTTTTCTTTTCTTCTCGGTTAAAGAGGTTTCTTGTTGTGTTGGGAAGAAAACGAGTCTGAGGTAAGGGGTTGAAAAAAAAAAGAAAAATTTAGTGAGTAGTTATGAAGAATTGCATCAGATAGTGAACGTGAATGAAATTTGAGAGATTTTTATTCTACTTTATTATTATTCATTTAATTCTACTCAATAATTGTATTTTTTTTTAAAAAAAAATCCCATTTTTAGTTTATTTCTTGAATAAATTAACGAAAAAGAAGGAGAAGAGCTGGGAAAGTTTGAATATCAAAAATCAAAATTAAAGTGTGAAAAGTGATGAAAATATAAGTAAAAAATGAAAAAATATATGGATTTTGGGACAAACTAGGATGTTTGTTTATCGGAAAAATGAAAGAAGATGAAAAAAAGTGATGAAAAATCTAAAAAAATAAGGAACAAACAAAATCGTTAAGAATTCGGTTATTAGAGAGACTTTTCAGATATCAAATTGTAAGTTTAAGGGTTTTCAGATATCGAAAAGATCAAAAGGGCTGGAGAGGATTTTTTTTTGAAAGTTTAAGGCCTAAAAAACCCTTTACCCTATTACTAATAAAAGTAGTTTCTCATATTTTATTAAGTTTTTCTATTGGTTAAAACTATTTTCAGTGATTAAAAAAAATTCAAATTGATTAGTGAAGTTTTTTAATTTGTCTAATGACTTACAAAAATTTTTCAATGACGTAGTAAAAAAGAGTAGGGAGATGGGATTAGAGCTATTTGAGTTGATTTCGTGGTCTTCAATAGTTGATATTGTTTTCAGATGAGTAATTAGCTATTTAATTATAAGTTTTTGGTCTTATTTGTAATTCTTTATAATATGTGATGATGTGTTTGTATTGTATGGAATATGTGACATCATTTCACTATTTATATTGAGATTATTCATGTTTTTAAATGTAATTTGGTAATTAAAGTAGTATTATTCTATGATTATAATATAAAAAAGTAATTGAAACAAAAAGGACAATGTGTTCTTTTCTTTTAAAATTTTTATATTTAGAATAGTTGTTTATTGATGGTTTTCTTAGATTATTGTTCCCACCTAAGGTCTCTTCAGCTTTTCAATTGTCAATTTGTTAATAGTACAAATCATTATTTGGTGGAATTGGGTTATATCAATGTTAACTCATTTACTGAAATCTTATCGAATCAGAAGTGTGGGATGAGCTCTCAATTTTCTATTTAGTTATACGAACTTATACAACAAATTTTAGATTTTAAAAGAACTCAATACATGTTGAAGCAAAAGCATGTGATGCATTTTTTTCCCTTAGAATTGTTTGTTTAAGACATTTTTGTTTATAATCATTGTTTATCTATCTTCATTTGCAATCATAAAGACTTCATTTTAATGTAATTTGATGCATGATGTGCTTTTCTCGTAGTTAAATGGAACGTCTCTAGTTAGGTTAGGTCAACCTGCAAAGATAAAGAAACAATCAGGGGTGGCCGGACGGGTGTCCGACGTAAATCTCCGGACTGTTAAGTCAGTTGGTGTAAAGAAGCTATGAGAAAGCTCTCAGAAATGGAGTGTGCGGCTTTTACTATGTGTATTAAGTTGTACCTGAATGAGGCAATTTGAGGAGTATTTATAAGGTTGAGGTATTATAATTGGGACACGTGTTTGTTTGACCTCTGTAGGTAAGACATGTGTCAGTTTTAGGTAGTCTGCATATACCTTGATGGGACTGTGACATGACCGGAGGGTTGCTGACTGATGAGGTCAGTTTGTCTTTGTCGGATGGGCGAACCCCGAAGGTTGATGGGCTAGATCTCTAGAGGTTTAGAAGATTCAGGGAGTGACTAGGAAATTCGTAAGGCTCAGTCTAACCCCTGAATCCTTAGTTGATGTCAAACCAGCTTGATGCAGGGTCCCGAACCTCTAGTTGGTGTCGACCCATACTGATGTAGGGCCATATCAGTAGTCCCCTCTAGTGTTAGCACTCAAAGGCTTGCAGCTCAAAAAGTGCTTGAGGAATGTCTTCTAAGCCTGGTGGAGAGCGCCCTTTGTTCAAGCGGGCAAGTTTGAATTTTAAATTTCAAATGGAGGGAAGTCAGGAGGCTCGCTCTGCTTCTGAATTGAAAGACGTGACCCTTCACTGACCTGAACGAGATCGTTCCAATTTTTTTAGGTAACGACGACTTTATTGCTGACAATTCTTCCTTGCCACGTGGCGGAGCAGTTGGCGTATTTATGATGAGCAATAAGGGCTGGAGTGGTTACTGGCTGCCATGTGTCGCCAAGTGTCATTTCATTTTTGGACTTTAATGCTTATTAGGCATTTATAAAAGCTTATCCTCTTCCTCATTCTTCACTTTCTGAATCTTCTTCTTTTTTCTCTGTTCTCGATTTTCTTTTCTTTCTTCGCTCTTTCTTATCTTCTTTCTTCTATATTCTTCATTTTATGTTTCTATGGCTCCCCCAAAAAAAATAAAAGAAACACTTTCTTGAGGTTGAAAAGGCTCAAAAGCAGAGTAAGGCCTAGGACACTGTCTCCTACGTAAACAGCACAGTGAGGCCACATATGAAATATATCACTCCTATGACCTTCAACTTTGGCGCGTTTATAGAGAATATGAACTGCATGTCCAAGTGCATTCATGTTACTCGCCCTTCTCTGGAGGCTAGAATCTTCTCAACCAACACGGCTATTGAGTTAGCTAAGGGAGAGTGGGATTATGTGTGGTACTATGATCACATGATCAAAGGCTTGCTCTTTCCTCCCTCTCCTTTCTTCTATAGATGCTTTGAGTATTTTCAAGTCAACCCCATAATGTTGACACCCAACTCCATCGAAGACTTGCATTGCTTCGAGGTGGTCTGCTATATACTGGGTATCTCCAACCCTAGTGCAAAAATGTTCCATGCCTTCTTCAATCTTTCCATTTCTAGTGATCCCTACATTTGGTGCTTCCAGAAGAAATCTTTGTGAACCTTCTTTGAGATAAAAGAAAAATAAGGTGGATTACTGGAAGAATAAATTCTTTATTGTGAAGGTACTGAAGCCCCTCAAGAAGGGTCAGGCAGGCTTCGAGTTCCCAGGGGCATATAGGGGAAGGCCTAAAGTTGAAAAGCTTGAGAAGAACTTAAGCCTTGTTGATGCTCAATGGATCTGGATTCTAACCTCCTATCATTGTTCCTTTTACCAAGGCCTCATAATGAGCTCTTCCTTCCTCTGCCATGCTGATGGGGCTTTCTTACTGCCTCGTAATGTGCAAAGGTCCTCAGGTGAGTCTTCTTCCTTTGTTGTCTTACTCTTACTTCTTTTTCTTCATCTTTGCTAACCCTCAGTTAATCTGCAAAACTCCTAGTGGACCAGAAGGCGAAGACTATCTTGAAGGAGGTCGCCAATGCCATCGTCGAGGCTTTTCTAAAGGCAAACCTCCCTCTCCACCCAGTTGACAACAAGGCCTTCATGCCTATTCGTTGCTGTAAGACTAGGCTTCTGTGGATGCAGACCCTTAAGGAGAACCAAGCTGCAGTAACCTCGAGGAACTGGAATGTGAAAGAGTTCCTATATCGATATCTGAAGAACTTCAGGGAAGGGAAGGAGGACTTGGATTCCTCATCAGAGTGATAACCCACTGGCCTCACTATCGTAGCAGCTAACAATGAGGGTGAGGAAGTGGTTGGGCCCGCTAGGGGTGATGCTGAGGATATCCTCATGGACAAGATTCCTGAGGTGGAGGTACTTGATGTGCCCCTAGTTCAGAAGAGGGAGCCAATTATTATCGTCAAGCCTTCTAGATGGCTCCAGCACCAGCTGCCTAGGGGAGGAGATTGAAAAGGCTTTGTCAGGAGCCTGCAGAGGATTTTTCCAAGGCTACAGAGGTTCTGGTTGAGGTTTTGACCCAAGCTCCTACGTCCAGCCTCCTTCTGAGAGATTTTTAGTTCCTCAAGGTATGAAAATATTATGTTTCTGTCTCCTTTGCATCTTCTACTTTGATCCAATTCATTCTGATGTTGTGGCTTTATTGCAGAGAACAAGCCAATTAGTAAGAGAGATGGGCCGGCTGGCGTAGCTGAGACAAGTGCCCAATCAACTTCTGTCCTGCCTGGGGATGACTCCATCTTGCTGAGAGAGATGATGGAGACTCGAGGGGCCGAAGGGGCTTTAGAGTCGCTTCTCAGACTCTTACAACTACCTAGTGCTATTCAGCAAGCTGCTGACATTCGTGAGGTGGAGCATTTTATGGCATTGGTGGTCATTAAAGAGGTGTTAGACCTTGATGGGCTAGATGAAGGGGCTGGCATCCCACCAACTGCACCTGCAGTTTCTGAGAAGGAAAGGGCTACAAATGTTGAGAGGCCTGTTGAAGTTCCTGAAGTGGGCAGGAGGGTGTACAAAGACATTTGTGGTGAGACCCTTCCAATCCCTTCTGCCTATGGAGGGAACCTATCCACCGAGCTGCCTGAGGGTGCTCCGACTCAGTCCACGGGTGATGGTTCTTCAGGTCCCCTAAGCCTGATCATCTCTAAGGATCAAGCTTTGCATGCCTTAAAGGTTGTCTTCTTTTTCTCTTCTTTTTCTTTTATTTTTTAACTATCTTTATTTTTCTTCTCACCATCTTCTTTTCTACAAGAGGTTACTGCTCACTTTGATGAGTTATTGAGCGAATTGGGAGCTAGCCGAGCCTCGAATGAAGTGATGGAGAAGCAAGTGGCCATGCTTCAGAAGGCTATTGAGGAAAAGGATGAGGCCTTATCTGCTGAAAAGAAGGCCTCCGAGGCTCATGCTGCTAAGTTGAAGTCCCTCCACGAGAAGTACCAAGACATGGAATTTGCCAATGAATTTTTGAGGCAGCAAATTGTTGGTTTGGAGGTAGACAATGCTGAGCCCGATGAGCGCTTATAGAAGGTGACTAGCAAGGCTCATAATTCCAATGAGGTGGCTAGCTTTTATGTTAAGAAGATGGAGGCCTTGGTGGATAGGGTGCCATAACTTCTGAGAGAGAATGTTCAAAAATTTACCGAGTCCCGCTTCTTCAAGGGATGACACAGTACCGAGGTGGTCCAGAAAGGGGTAGAATGGTATAACAGAGCCCTGGGATCCATTTTTGAGAATTTCCCAGAGGTGAAGGCTTACTTCAATCCCTTGATCATAGAGGGAGTTATACCAGACATCCAACTTCAAGAATATCTCAAAGGCATGGGTGCTCCTGACCTTTCCTTCCTGGATCGAATACATTCTTCCTTCGATAAGTCAGAGAACCCTCTCAAGTTATCCACTTCCAGTCCTTCGAGTTCGAATTATGAGGATCAAATTCCCATCAGTACCTTGATCTGGGCTTCAAACCAATAGGCTAGCTCTTTCCAAGTCCCTCCTTCTTAGGGTCTTTACCTCTTTATAGTTTATACTTGTATTATTGAAATACTTTGTACACAGTTATTTGTTTTGAATTTGTTATAACACTTTGTACATAATTCTTTGATTTAATAATATCCATTTTTCTTCTATTCTCTGTTGTGTGAGATTTTTCCTTCCTTTGCCTTTGCTTGGAACATGCCTTAGTCTTCTAGAAATGCTATACTTCAACTTTCACTTGACAACTCCAATCTTAGTTTTTTTAGGTTACAGGACCTTACATAGGAGACCTTTTGCCCGTGGAGTTATGTTTATCATCTTGATTCGTCTAAGTCTTGGTGTTTACTTTTTTTGCTTTTCACCAGTCGAGTTGGCTTGGTGCCCCCTTTGGAGGGTCTTTCGCCAGTCAAGGCTGGACTTGGTACCCCCCTTGGAGGGTCTTTCGCCAGTCAAGGCTGGGCTTGGTGCCCCCTTGGAGGGTTTTTTTCCAATCAAGGATGGACTTGGTGCCCCCCTTGGAGAGTCTTTTGCCAATCAAGGATGTACCTGGTGCCCCCCTTGGAGG
This sequence comes from Codiaeum variegatum, assembly GCA_948294925.1. Classification (NCBI taxonomy): domain Eukaryota; kingdom Viridiplantae; phylum Streptophyta; class Magnoliopsida; order Malpighiales; family Euphorbiaceae; genus Codiaeum; species Codiaeum variegatum. Next base: position 8,557 of record CAOJBK013359261.1, read on the forward strand.
GTCTTTTGCAAGTCAAGGCTGGGCTTGGTGCCCCCCTTTAAGGGTCTTTCATCAGTCAAGGTTGGACTTAGTGCCCTACTTAAAGCATCTTTCGCCAGTCAAGGCTTGACTTAGTGCCCCCCTTAGAGGGTCTTTCGCCAGTCAAGGCTGGACTTGGTGCCCTCCTCAGAAGGTCTTTCGCCAGTCAAGGCTAGACTTGGTGTCCCCTTGAAGGGTCTTTCGCTAGTCAAGGCTGGACTTGGTGCCCCCCTTGGAGGGTCTTTCGCTAGTTAAGGCTGGACTTGGTGCCCCACCTTGGAGGGTCTTTTGCCAGCCAAGGCCAGACTTGGTGCCCCCTTGGAGAGTCTTTTGCCAGTCAAGGCTGAACTTGGTGCCCCCCTTAGAAGGTCTTTCCCCAGTCAAGGCTGGACTTGGTGCCCCCTTTGAAAGGTCTTTTTCCAATCAAGGTTGAACTTGGTCCCCTCCTTGGAGGGTCTTTTGCCAGTCAAGGATGGACTTGGTACCCCCCTTGGAGGGTCTTTTGCTAGTCAACCTAGGCTTGGTTCCCCCTTGGAAGGATCTTTTGCTAGTCAAACTGGGCTTAGTGTTCTCCTTGGCTCCTTGAGTCTCGGTGTAAGCCTTGGCTCCTTTGGGTTCCATGTCAACATTGGCTTCATGGAGTCTGGTGTCTCTCTTGGCTCCTTAAGGTTCGATGTCGCCCTTGGCTCCTTGGATTCTGATGTCTCCCGTGGCTCCTTAAGTTTCGATGATTCTTTTAGCTCCTTACAGTCTAGTGTCTCCCATTGCTCCTTAAGGTTCGGTGTCGCCCTTGGCTTCTTGAGGTTCGGTGTCGTCCTTGGCTCCTTGTCGCCTTTGGATTCTTGAAGTCTTGATGCCCCCCTTTGAAGGTCTTTTGCCAGTCAAGCTTGGCTTTGTGCCCCACTTGGAAGGGTCTTTTGCCAGTCAAGCTGGGTTTGGTGCCTCATCTCATAGAGGTCTTAGTACCCCCACTGGGAAGGTCTTTTTCTAGATAAGCTGGGCTTAGTGCCTCATCTCATAGAGGTCTTGGTGCCCCCCTTGGGAGGGTTTTTCACCAATCAAGCCAGGCTTTATTGCTTCGAGCTTTGAGGTGTTGATAACTGAAGGAGTGCTTTTTTATTTTCAATCAAATGGTATAATTCAAGATGTTGTACAATCGATGTGTGGGGCATCCCTTTGTCTTTCATAGTTCATAACTTGTGTTGTTGGGCCGGTGGCTTGCTCAACTTTGAATGGGCCTTCCCTATTTGGTGCGAGCTTTCCCCTGCCTTCTTTTTCTAGCTACTGAGAGGGATCTCTTCTAGACCTCCTATGAGGTAAATGATATCTCTTGCTACTTTATCTTTTATATGTATGACCTGCGTTGGTTTTAATGGCCCAACTTAGTCAGCATTTTTGATGTAGTTTTTGAGGTATCCTTGTTGAATCAGCCTCTCTATCTCTTCCAAGAGTGAACAATAATTGTTGGTAGTGTGCCCATGGGTGTTGTGAAATTTGCACCATTGAGATATGTCCCACTTCTTAGGATCCCTCATGATTTGTCTTGGCCTTCTCCATATATCCTTGTCTTGGAAGGCTACGAAAACCACCTCTGGCTTGACATTTAAAGGTGTGAATTTGGAGGGGTCGAACCTCTTTCTCCTTGGTGGCTCAATTTTCCTTGGTTAGAGATTCTGCTTGCTCAATGATCCCCCTGCCATTGGAGTTGTGTCTTCCTTCCCTCTCTTCTGGGACGAACCTCCCTCTTCTAGCTTTCTCTTCTAGTAGAACCTACTTTCTCTAAAAGCGTCATCTTTCTTGATATATTCTTTCGCAATTATCAAAGCCTTGTTTAGCGTCTTGGGTGAGCTTCGGACTAAAGTTTTGAAATAGTCCTAATAGGTCATGCACTTTTTCAAAGCTTCTACTGCTTGAGGCTCATCTATGTCTGTCACCTTCAGGGTCTCTCTATTGAGCCAGACTATGAAGTCTCTTAGTGACTCATCTGAACCCTGCTTCAGAGCTCGGGTAGGTATAGGTATTGGTATACTGGTGGAGAATCTCTTTTCAAACAGGTTCACTAAACTCCAAAATGAGTCTATGCTCCCTTCTGGCAGGCTGTCGTACCACTTCACAACTGATCCTTCAATGTGCTTCGGAATGCTCGGCACAATGTCTCATCTCTAGTGGTCTATAACTCCAATAAGTGCTTGTATTCCAGGACATATGCCTTAGGGTTCTGGCTGCCATCATATTTTGTCATTTGCGGTTGTTTGAACTTTTTCGGTATCTGGAACTCATTGATACTTCTGCTAAATGGGGATTTCAAGTTAAGAGTGAAGTTTCTCCTATGTTCAGGCTTAGCTCCTGCCATTTCTTCCACATACCTCCTTACTTCCTCTCTCAATATGACCCTTTAACCATGGTGGCTCGAAACCTCTTGATCATCTACCCCTCTCTGATGCTTATGCATGTGCGAGTGCCTTCGCCTACTTTCCGAACCCCTATGAGACCGGCTCCTTCACTTGTGTTCCCCCCTACTTCACTAGCTGTAGGCATGTTTCCAACTCCTTCTCTGTCACCCTCTCCAAACCTTATACTTCCTTTACCCACTCTCTCCTCCCTGACTAGTATCTCTAATAAGGATCTGACCCCACCTCTTCCTTTTGTAGGTCTAGCCAGTGGTGTTCTTCCTGCTTCTACACCGATGGGGATGTTGAAGTTCAACCTTCTGCTCACTGCAGGAGGGTCGTTAGGCCCTTGAGCTAGTAGGTTGGGTGTTGGATTTGGTTGGAGCTGTGGGAGTAAAGGGACAAGGTTAGTGACTAGGTCTGTAAGGTAGCCACTAAATCTAGTGTTGTGAGGGGGTTATAGAGGCTGTGGGGTTGGAGTTGAAGAGCTTAGCATTTGAGGCTACCCCATAAAGCTTTGGAGAGTCTGTAGGGAGGCAGCTAGATTAGTCCAGGCCGTTGCTGAGATCTGGTTATTTATAGGTGTATTGGCTATTTGATTTGTGTTGGTGGGCGGAGGACTGTCCTCCCCGTTGTGGGTTTCATCGTGGATAGGTTCCATATTGAGAGCTTTCAATGTAGATTTTGAGAGATAATAAGAGAAAGAACCGTCGGTGTGACAATTCTCAGAGAAAGAAAATAAAAGATTGGTGAGGAAACTTGCGTTTCCCACAGACAGCGCTGAATGATGCGTAATGTACTTTCACATAGATTGAATGGAACTCCTCTGGTTAGGTTAGGTCAACTTGCAAAGACAGAGAAACAGTCAGGGGTGGGCGGACAGGTGGCTGGCATAAACCCCCCTACTGTCAAGTCAGTTGGTGTAAAGGGGTTATGAGAAAGCTCTCAGAAATAGAGTGTGTGGCTTTTACTATGTGTGTTAAGTCGTGCCTGAATGAGCCTATTTGAGGAGTATTTTTAAGGCTTAGGTCCTGTAACTGGGACATGTGTCCATTTAAGCCCCTGTAGGTAGGACATGTGTCAGCTTTAGGTATTCTGCATTTACCTTGATGGGACTGTGACATAACTGGAGGGTTGCTGACTGATGCGGTCAGTCTGTCTTTGTCGGACGGGCGAACCCCGAAGGCTGATGGGCCAGATCTCTAGAGGTTTGGAGGGTTCGAGGAGTGACTAGGAAACTCATAAGGCTCGGTCTAACCTCCGAACCCTTAATTGATATCGAACCAACTTGGTGTAGGGTTCCGAACCCCTAGTTAGTATCGAATCATACTGATGCAGGGCCATATCATAATCAAAATGTTTTTTCTTCTTATATGTTAAATGCAGGTTGTGACGTCCATTGATAAAACCTTAATGCACTTAAAATTGTACTTGAAAGCAACTTTCAATAAAAATTGAGTCTAAAAATTTGATTCTAATTATCAACACTTATATATGAAATTAGTTAAGCATTTAGTGGCTATAAATTATCTTCCTAATTACTTTATTTGGTTGTATGTATGAAGTAACTTTAGAAGTATCAAAAGCACGCTACTCAAGCATTAAGCAAATTTGACAAAGTGCTTTCATTTTTACGCAAAATTAGGTTGTTTTATATAAATTTAGAGATTTTATAATTATAAACCAACTATATTAAATATTATTCAATTATATTACAATTTAATTCTTTTTTTTCTTTTTAAATTGATTCTTTATTTAAATAAATTATTTCTTTAATTATATTTGTTTGTAATTCTTAAAATAGTTTTTGCATTTGATATGTAATACTAGCATTTTAAAAGTTTATTTTGATGTTATCCCGCCACCTGAAAAAAGCAAAAAAGAAAATCACCGAAAGGCCAACTATATTAAATATTATTTAATCATATGGTGGATTTTTTTTCTTTTTTAAATTGATTCTTTATTTAAATAAATTATTTCTTTAATTATATTTGTTTGCAATTCTTAAAATAGTTTTTGCATTTGATTTGTAATACTTGCATTTTAAAAGTTTCTTTTGATGTTATCCCACCATGATAAAAAGCCAAAAAAAAAAATCAACGAAAGGTCAATTACTAATAAGGATGTCAATGGAATGAGGAATTCTCATTCTCCACTGGGATTTGCCCCAAATAAGATGGGAAATTCCTGATTTTTTTGCCTTGTGAAGGAGGAGATGGGGGAGATTCTTTCTCTGTGAGTGGGAACAGGGTGGGGACGAAGAATGTACTCCCTATCTCATTGGGATTTTCATATCCGTATCCGTGGAGACCCAATTTAAATTACATAAATATTACTTATATAATAATATTATTATTTAATTAACCTTATATATTGTTTGTTCCTAAAATAGAATTTTGAGCTTTGAAAAATAAATGAAATACAATAAATAATAATTGGTCCAAAATAAATTATTTTTTGGGTTTAATGGCCCAAATAAATAATTAAGTCAAATCACCAACCCAAAAAGTGAGTCAGCATTATGTCACCATCGGAAAGTTTCAGACACAGATACTTGGAGACAAAGGAAAATAAAGTTCGTAACTGCTCATTTATGTCTTCTTTAGAGACTGTTGGTGTTCTGTTCTCTGACTGAGGAATGGTATAAAAGCAATAGACATCAACTCAACATCTCAACAATCAATCTATCAACCAAATTTATCAAATCAATAACAACAAACAACAACTTATCAGTCAATCCAATTCAAATTTACAGCTTTAATTTTAAGTTTTAGCTTTTTCTCAAGCAATCTTTTTCTTTATTGTAATCATTAAATTTCAACTTTCCTCAGTGTTTTTCAATTTACTGTAATTGCAAACTTTCAACAATTCAATACCAACATGCTTTCAATTTTCAATTCCAAATCCCATCTCTAATTTACAATCAAAGTTTAGAGAAATCCAAACAAATTGTGATAAAGACGTTTGGGAATCCGCTTTCATTTAAACAGAAGTCAGATTATTTACATTTGAAAAACTTCTCCTTTGGCACGCCCGCAAGCCTGAGATTTTATACGCAATAATCTTTTTGGCACACCCAGTGGGACCATCGTTTCACTATAACAAAATTACGTAATTTAAAGAAATTGATGTTGGAACGTTACCCAACAAAATGCCTAAGGAATCAGGTGATGAACATTCTGAAGAAGCTTTGACTCCTCATAACCGAAGCAGAGACAAATCTTCTAACGACATGATTGGGGATAGTAGCTTGAAAATAATTGAAGATGCTGATAAGAACACTGGTTTTCAAAGTTTTAACAAGTTCAGAGCACTTCAAAAGGCAATTCCTCAGGTGGTGAGTTCAATCAAACAAGCCAACAATAGTATGTCTGATACTTTTAGTAATTTTGAAAAAATTATGAATGATCTAATGCAATCTCTTTCTGCAAATGATGATCAACCATCGAAATAGGGAAACTCCTCAAAATCGGTGGCCCAAGATGAAGCTGCTAATTCCGTGAGGCCTTCCTCAGGAGTTCCTTTGGCAATTGACGACAAGTACAAACCTGCTCATAGAAGGGAAGAGGTTGCGCCTATCAAAATCAATAATCCTATTGGCTCTACTAGTCGTAATGTTAATGTTTCTAATAATAATAGGCCTAATCATTAGGTTTTTTGCAGAACTAATCCTACCTTGCAGCCTGGAGTCTATGAACTGAAGAACAGAAGCTTAGAGGGCAACCATCCTCTGAGGTATATGTCAGTTCCTCGGACCGGTGTGCAACTTCCCCAGACTGGTGTTCCACTTCCTCAAGCTCCAAGGATGGGAGGAGTTAATTTGTATGTTGTACGTGATGTTGTGTAAGAGCTGTACGGTCCTGGTCTTCGTCAAGTGGGCCGACTCGAATTTCATAAGCCATATCTCGATATGATTGACCAAGATAATGCTTACCCAAGGGGTTATCGTGTTCCTGAGTTTTCTTTATTCTCTAGGGAAGAGGGACAATCTACACTTGAACATATTGCCTGATTTACCATTCAATGTGGTGAATTGGCAAATTATGAAAAATTTTCTAATTTAAAGTTGCCATTGTTTCATAATAGCTTAATTGGTACTTCTTTTACTTGGTATGCTACCCTCCCCA
>CAOJBK013359322.1:0-10074 GCA_948294925.1 Codiaeum variegatum
ATTAGTCTATGGTGGAGTTGGTGATCAAGAAGCTTATGAGAGTTCTTGCTTAGGTGGTAAGATTAGTCCTTCTTTACTTCATTTACAGTCTTTAAGCTATTTAGATATGAGCTTTAATGACTTTAAAGGTGCTAAAATTCCCGAGTTCTTCGGTGGGTTTAAAGAGTTGAGCTATCTTAACCTCTCTTTCTCATCATTTGCTGGAGTTATCCCATCTCAACTAGGAAACTTGTCGCACTTGCGTTATTTTGACCTTTATGCAGATTCATATAGCAGCACAGGCTCCTCATGGAAGCTGCGAGCAAATGATCTGAATTGGCTCGCAGGTCTTTCTTCGTTGAAGTACCTTAATTTGGGGAATGTTAACCTTAGTAGTGTAGGAGCAGATTGGCTGCAATCAATTAATTTGCTTCCTTCATTGGTTCAATTAAACTTGCATTTCTGTCAACTTCAAAGTCTTCAACACTCATTTTCTTCCATCAATTTCACCTCTCTTTCAGTTCTTGATTTATCAGACAACTCTTTTAATTCACCAATTCCTCAATGGTTGTTCAATCTCACTAGCCTTACAAGACTTCATCTTGTGTGGAACTTTCTTACTGGTCCCTTTCCTAGTGATTTTGCTAGACTAAAATCTCTTGAAGTCCTTGATTTATCCAATAATTTGGACTTTGGAGGTCAAATTCCTAAATTTTTTGGAAGTTTCAGTAAGCTAAAGTTCTTAGATCTTTCTGCCAATAGTTTAACTGGTGAAATTAATGATTTATTGAGTGGTTTTGAGGAAAATACAAATAATGGCTTAGTGTCATTGGTTTTAAGTTCTAATTCACTGTCAGGAGAGGTGCCTGAATCATTAGGAACACTTAAGAATTTGCAAAAACTTCAACTTTCTGGAAACACTTTCTGGGGTTCCATTCCGAAATCTATAGGAAAGCTGTCACCTTTACAGGAATTAGACCTTTCCTATAATAACATGAATGGGACAATTCCTGAAAGTTTTGGCCAACTCTCAAATCTAGTGGATGTCAATCTCATGGCAAATTCATGGGAAGGAACTTTGACACAAACCCACTTGGCGAATCTCAAAAGTCTTGAAACTATTCGCCTTGTAACTGACCCTGCTAGATCCTTAGTCTTCAACGTGTCACCGAAATGGGTTCCTTCTTTCAGGCTCAAATCTATCCAGCTTGAGAACTGCTTAGTTGGCCCTTCTTTCCCTGTGTGGCTTCAAGTTCAATACGAACTTACCGCTGTCACACTAAGAAATGTTGGAATCAAAGACACTATACCAACAGAATGGTTTGTGAAACTATCTTCTCAAATCACTTACTTGGTTCTATCAAATAACCAAATCAAGGGAAAGTTACCAAATCAATTAGAATCCCCTAATTTAAGGCATATTGATTTGAGTTCTAATAGCTTTGAAGGTCCTTTCCCACTTTGGTCGACTAACGCATCCGAAATTTACCTTCAGGACAACTTATTTTCAGGTATCATACCTCAAAATATTGGTAGCCTCATGCCAAGGCTAGAAAAACTTCATCTTTCTTCAAACCATCTTACTGGTACAATCCCATCATCATTTTGTGATATAAAAAGCCCGCAAGTTATTTCCCTTAGGAGCAATCGGCTCGTAGGAGAATTTCCCAATTGTTGGTCTCATCAGTCAATGTTTTGGGCTATTGATGTGTCAAACAATAGTTTAACAGGTAGCATCCCAAGTTCATTAGGTTCCTTATCTTCCCTTAGTGTTCTGTTGTTGAGTAACAATAATCTTTCTGGAGAGATTCCTTCTTCTTTGCAAAAATGCTCTGGACTAACAAGCATCGATCTTCGAGGAAATAAGCTTTCAGGAGTTGTACCTTCATGGATTGGAGAAAGATTTGCTTCCTTATTCATGTTACAGCTTAGCTCAAACTCCTTCACTGGACCAATCCCACAACAACTATGTAATCCTCAAAATCTTCACATTTTAAACCTGTCTGGGAACAAATTTTCGGGGGCTGTTCCGGAATGTATTGGCAACTTGACTGGCATGATCAATGGGAAAAACAGCGAGACGTTCCTGCAACTACTAATGGTTGCATTGAGTGGAAGAACTTTTGAGTATAGCAGCATTTCTGCAGCTGTCAATGGAATTGATCTATCAGGAAATAATCTAACTGGAGGAATTCCTGATGAGTTACTAAAGCTTCGCGAGTTGCGCGTCTTGAATCTGTCAAGAAATCAGCTAAGTGGAAAGATAAGTGAGAAGATTGGAGATCTTCAGGACTTGGAATCAATTGATATATCACACAACCATCTTTCTGGACTGATCCCTCAAAGCTTGGCATCTTTAAATTCATTGGTGAAGTTAAACTTATCATACAATAACTTGGAAGGAAAAATACCTGAAGGGCTGAAAAAATTCAATGATCCATCAGTTTTTGTTGGTAATCCATCATTATGTGGAGCCCCTCTTCCAAAAAAATGCCCAGGAGGTTACAGATTATGATAAACTAGCTACTGCTCACTCTACAGAGGCCAATAAAAATGAAAATTTTCATGAAATTTTTAAACTTTCAATTTCCTTTTTTGTGTTTTTCGTTTGCAAATAGTGGAAATGATAAATAAATAAATTGAAGGTTGTGATCTGAAAGGCTCGCAAAATATATAAGTCAAGTTCAACTAGCAATACCAGCAACTCAGGTTATGCAGTTAGCTTCATATTTCTTGCATTCTACTTATTGTTTATGAGATTGAAACAAACAGAAGCGTCTGAGGATTGAGCTATTATATAAATGTGTGAATGCTCACTTTTAATCAAACAATTTGTGAGCTATTAACTCACGTTAACTTGTAATTTTAGATCAAATTATTCTAAATAATTAAATTTAATAAAAAAATTAGCTTGAATTATAATTAAAAATTTAATTAATTTAACGTAATTAAAGTAATTTGATATAAAATTACAAGTTTGGATATTTAATTGGATTAAAAGTTAATTTTGTTGGACATCTGTGGAAAATTGAACATTTATCTTATTATAAATAATACTTATGTATCAGCTTTATAATAAATAACATGGATCGTCTAAGGAATAGGATTTTTTTTTTTAATACAAAAGTTAGGACTATGATGAAATTTAATAAAGCTAAATATGTATTTTTAATCATATATCCAGAGTGGATACAATACAATATTTAAAGAACAAAAATGGCATTTTTAAAAATGCCTTTTTAAAATTGCACAAAAAAGGTGTTTTTAATATAATACTTTATTTGTTAATATTTTTTTTAAATAGAGTTTTTATTAAATTATCTTATTTAATAATTTTTAATTTAAAAATTATTGTCTAATTATTTAGGATGATATTTTTATTAAATTGTCTTATTATTATTTATAGGGATAGCAATGAGATGAAGATTCCCTATTCTCCACGGGAATTTGCCCCGAATACCCCAAATTTTCACCCATGAAGACAGGGATGGAGATATTCCTTCGCCGTGAGCGGGGACGGGAAATGTACTATCCGCCCTATAAGGATTCCCATACTAGTACCCATGGAGGCTCGATATATATATTTCAATTATTATAATTTTCAAATTTATTTAGTATTTTATTAAACAGAATTATAAAATATTTTAATTATATTAAGTGAACTTGCATTTTAATTTTGTTTACTTATAATTTGTAATATTTTTAAATATTTTTATTATTTTTTTAATTATTATTTATGAATTTATAAATATAAATTAATTAAATGACACAAAATTCAAACGGTGATAAAGATCAAATTACCCCGTATGTGAAACAGGGATAGAGATGGAGATGGGAGATTGTATCCCGCTTCATATCCACCTCGTTGTCATCCCTAATTATTGAATTTTTAATGTGAAAATTAAACAGGTAATGAATATAAATGAAATCAATTTTTATATCTCAACATTCTCTTAGCTATTCTCAAGTGAATTTCATTGGCTTCATTCATAAACCTTAAAAGTAGACTTGCCGCATACATCAAACTAGGTCTAGTAGCTGTGATGTACAACAAACTACCAACAAGAAGACTCCTATAGTACTTTGGATCAACCTTATTTTGTTGATTAGACTTGGATAATTTCTCATTTACTACAAGTGGAGTTGCCACTGACTTGTAGTGTTGCATTTTGAACTTCTTTAAAATGCCTTCTGTATACTTCGATTGTGAAATAAATATTCCATCATGCGATTGATGAATCTCCATGCCAAGAAAATAATTCACCAACCCTAAATATGTCATCTCAAAATTCTTCTTCATCTCACTCTTGAAGGTCATGATCATTTCTACGTTGTTACCAGTTACAAGTAAATCATCAACGTAAAGTGAAACAAATATAATGTCTTACTTTCCATGCCTTTTAATGTATAGAGTATGCTCATTCTTACTCCTCCTAAAGCCTTGCTGACAGAAATGGGAGTCAATTTTGCTCTACCAAGCTCTGGGAGCTTGTTTTAGCACGTACAAGACCTTTTTAAGACGATTTCACAACAAATCCTTTTGGTTGCTCTACATATATCTCCTCCTCGAGGTCGCCAATGAGGAATGCAGACATGACATCAAATTGATAAATCTTTCAACTATTTTGAGCCGCTAATGTGATCACTACAAGAAAATAGTGAATAACCGACACAATTTATTCGGTCGGAAATTAGGACTCAATATTGCCACTTAGTGACGAAATTGTGAAGCATTAACAAAAAAAATTAAAATTTTCACTTAAGGTAAAAAAAAAGTGTCACCAAATTACCGACGCAATAAGTCGTCGTTAAATTGACAGGAACAATTTATCAAGTTCCCATAAAAAATATCAACCATTTATTGATGAATTAGTTGCGTCGGTAAAATAGTGACACATTTTTTTTATCGGTAAATGGTCAATAGGTTTAAGGCGTGAATTCAATTTTTTAATGTGAAAATTAAACAGGTAATGAATATAAATGAAACAGTGTTACCAACACAATATTTGCCTCGGTAAATTGTCAGTAATGTCTAAATATAAAAACATCTCTTATCCATCTCAAAAATCCATTTTCAACATCTCTTATGTCCTAGTCGCCGAGTCCCCACTCATGGACACCTCCCTCCCCCCCTCATTCACAAACCTAGAACCTGAAACTGAGCCCTCAAGAACCCATCTCCTTCACAAACCCTGCCGTCGAGCCCTCGCTTCCTTTGCCGCTAGGGATGTTCATGAAGAAAAAAAAATACCAAATTGAACCCGAATAAACGGAATGAAAATATCCAGAGTTGGACCGGAACCGTTAAATTTTTTACTTTAACTGTACCAAGTAAAATGTTTTGGTACGGTTCTGAATATTAACATATATCTGAATCGAGAACTTGACTGAATTGTACTGAATTGAATTAGACCGTAATAATCGAAATTTCTTAGGTTTTTTCAATTTACAATATATAAGTAGTGATTGTTGAGTAACATATAAATACAAAAAAATTATAAGAGTCTATAATTGATAATTAATTAAGTTATAATATGATATTATATCAATTATTAAATTAAAAGAACGTTTTCATCTCTCAATCATTTTTTATCTGCATCTCTATCTTTTCCTTTATATAAAAAAATAAAAGAGAAAAAAAAGCCCAATCATCCCATATCCTTCTTAAGAATGACAATTGAATTCAAAATTTACTTATTGGATAAAAAACATATTTTTAAATATACTCCAATGAGCATGTCTCAATAAGTTTTAAGAACTAGAAAAATTTTCTCTAATTTTTAAATAAATCTTATTTATTAATTATAATTATATATATTATTTTTATTAATTATACTATATTAAATTAGACTTATTTCTTTCTAACAATGAATATTAACTTTGAATCATAATATTCGGAATTAATATTAAATAAATTATTTTTATTGAATATGAAAGTACAACATTAGATAAACTCTGAATATTCATATTTTTTTAATCAAAGAAAATCGAAAATAACCGATAACTGAACTGAATTGGATAAAAAATTTGGTACAATACGGATAATATATGTTTTGATTCTAGTTCTAGGTACTTGAAAAATAAAATAATCGAGATTTGGTCCAATTCCGGATATTTCCAAATAACCGGATTGGACAGGACTGTGAATAGCCCTAATTGCCACTGCTCCCATCTTCGGTGAGCTTGAATCAATGCTCGCCTCAAGCCCAAAACCATAGAACCACTATCGACAATGGAGCAGCAGCAACAAAAGCGGAAGAACACCGCAGCGGCACTACACAGCAGCAGAGGTGGCGGAAGCTTCGACAAAAAAGGTTAGTTTATGTTTCTAGGATTGATCCCATTTTGCTTGATTCGATGAACTTCAATGAATATGATGCTCCATTTATGATTACGAGCTCGAATTTGCTTAAGAATTGGTTTTTGAAACTTATTTGGAACTCTTTTGAGTGTGAGGAAGGTATTTGATTACTAGTGTTGTTAGAGAGATAATGGGTAAGAAGTTATTGGATTATATTGCAAATGCTTTGTGTGTTGGTAAGGGATCTGCCTCTGCCACATATGTGTTGCGAGAGTTAGGATTTGAGAAAGCTTGTGAGGCTCATAGAAACCCATTTTTTTCACTTAAGCATAGAAAGTTCGTTTATGAGCTTCCGTATGCTAACAAGTCCTTTGATTTTTTGTTGTCAAAGGACTTAGATGAGGTTTCTGTCCCTACTGTTCTTGTGCTTGAGATTGAGTGCATTTTGAAGCCTGGTGGAATTATGGCTATGCTTGTTGGTGTTAGTGGTTTGAACCTGACTGGTTTGATTGGTTCTGCTACACCTGTTTTATCATTGTTGAGAACCTCCAATGTTGTTCATGAAGAAAAGGCCAAAGATATTAATTAAGAATCTCCAATCTTGTTTTTCGTCAGCCCAGGTTCGGCTACACCTGTTAATTTGCCATGATTAAAATACCTTCCTACATTTGTGGTGAAGACTCACAAATGTGTTGGAGAAGTCCATAACTTTACTTTGGAAAAAAGAAAAAAAGAACTTTTATGGGATGTAATGGTTAACTACACTCATGGTCACTAAGTAAGTGACAAATTAACAATTTGCTATCCAAATTTGATTTTGTTTCACTCCTGACCTGATAAAAGCTGTGAAAAGCATCCATAGGGGAGGGGTGACTAAGCTCGTGAATCGAATGGTTAAAAAGCCGACTCTGTAGACTGACAGCACCACTCCCTCTTGATAGCTTGCTTTTGTTAGAGCTATTGTGTCACTGTCTTTCATACTTTTTCTATCGATACTAAACATGCTTTCTAACCCCTTTACTAATGTTATTGACAGAGTGGCTTCGAGTGATAACTAGACTTGCACACTCCTGACTTTTGCTGAGGGTAGGGAGCTTGTGAAATGCCCTGGCCGAGCTGCTCTCGTTGAGGAAGACCGATGAATAACTTCCCCTAATAGAAGATGCAGTAACTATGGCTAGTCCACCTAGTCTCTTAGATTCAATCTTCATTTTCCTTTCTCCTGTGGAGTCAATTTCTTTCATCCGTTCAGTGTGAACATTCAGTAGGAGTTTGGTTACATTATTAATAAAATCCCCTGTACCAGTTCCACTTAATAAAATTGCAACTTTAGACATTGAAGTGAAGAAGGGAAAACAGATTTTATAATGAGCACATTCGACGCAAACCTAATAAACAACCTTTTGAAACAACTTTTATGCGCCCTAACTAGTACCTCGTAGCAGAAGAGAGATCGGTCCTCGTAGAAAGTGAAAGACTAGAAGTATGTTGTTCTAGATCAATTACTAAACCTCTAGGTGTTCTATCTACATACAAAACATATCGAAAATAATTAGCACATTTGCATGGGGCACAAGCACATTAGTGTCGGTTTAAGCTAGTCAATCAAGTGTAAAGTCCAGGGTGGAGACTAGGTTTTAGTCCGTGGAGTTTAGGATTCAATATTGCAGTGAGGAAAAAAGAAGCATGATTTTCTCTATACTAAGAGTGATCCATGGCCTTGAGCCTAGAGTCATACAAGAATTCCTTCAGGCTTCCCATATGGATTTGTTGGATGGAGAGGAAAGATTCAAGTGGCCGTTTAAGTAGCTAGTCCTAATCTAGGCACATACGCATGTTAGAGCAGTGCCTTTAAAAGCTTAGCTTCTGAGTAATATACAACATTCTTTCCAGTCCTTCTTTCGGAGGCCTGGCTTCTCGACTAAACTAATTCTTTCCCCTTGTTCTCAAGGATCAATCCCTGGAGATACCAGAGCAGAGGGAAGAAAAAAAATCAAAGTTACCCACGTTCTTCAGAAAGAGAAGAGTTGAAGCTTAACATATCCAAAATTCATGTTGGTTAATGAATGGACATCTTTGACCGAGAGAATTTCTTAATAATCCTTATACTAAAAAGTACATAAGGTTGTGCAACGTAATAGAAGCTTTAGAAAGTGCCTATCTCCAACTGAGGACGTTGTACGAAAAAGCCGAGTTGAGTCGTGAACATTGGACTAAATGAACACCAGAAAGAGATAGAGATTACACCTTTTGGCATAGGTTGTAAGACAATAAAATGGCTCGGTTACACCCATTGTCCCTCAATTTTCAACAGATTACATCATTGTCCTTTAACTTTAAATTATAATATGAAAGTCCTTCAACTTTAATTTTTGTAACTATATTGTCCTTTTGATAAAATTTTAATCCCAAAACTTTTTAAAATTCTATTTTCTCCCCCAAAAATAAAAAGAGATTTTCATTTTAGTCAAACTTTTAATTACAGTTTGATCCCTTGAATTTTTTATAATTTTAATTTTTCACCATAAAAATTTTAGAAAGCCCATAATTAGGTTATGAATGAAATATAAAGGGGAGAGTCATTAACTCCTAGAAGAGTGTATAATAACATCAAACACTTTTTTATTAAAGAAAGGTAGAACATTAAAAAATTACTGTGGTCTGTTCAGAGAATTTGTGGAAAGGTTAAAGACTTTAGCGAAGAAAGTAGACTAGCGTCCGTTTTGGTGGAGCATTCATTTGACCCTGGAGCTGAAGAATTTCTCATAGTAATTAGGACCACAAGAAGATTAGAAAATAAACATGCTTTCTTTAATAATTTACCAATTATATGATAAAATATACAGTGTGTAGATCCTAGCTGGAGTGAAAAGCTTGTAAAAGATTATTTAATTTGGAAAAGATCACACTTCAGGAAAATTGAATTTTTTCTGAACTTTTGAGAAGGATCATTTAGAATAATCGGAATTGCTAGTACTTCTGCATAAGTGGTAGTAATTCTAAAACATGACAAAACCAGAAAAGAGTGTAAATTCAACTTTTACAAGAGTGACTTCATTAACAAATTTGCATGATGAAGTGAGTCATCTCCTTGAGAATCTTCATACTCAAGGAAGACTTGGTGATGCACCAGAACAAAGAAAGGCATTAGCAGACTAAGTAGGAAAATTGGTGAATGAAAGAATCAATGCAGTCGAGAGAGAAAAGGCATTGAAGAGACTAGCATAATCTTCAAAACCTATTTCTGAAGAAGAGATCCTAAAATTAAGGAAAAAAAATTGTTCCTTATATTGTGGATCCAGGTAAAAGAGCTGCTAACCTAATCAGTGATGATTTGGCCTAAGATCTTAGAAAATCTTTAGGACTATCAGAAGAAGCTCCAATGCATATAGATGATAGAACATTTAATGAGCTTATTGCTACAAAAAGGGCAGAAAAAAAACCAAATTATCCCTATAGAACTAAAGCAGAATTTATACCTAAGGATAATCCGTTGAGTTTTGTACTAAGCCCATCAACTTTTCTCAACTTAAATTGTGTACAACATGAGTCTGAAAGGATAGATGAGTGGATTACTATGATTAGGTTTACTACCAAATCAGGGAGCTACTCACCTGAAGCTACCTATGAATTATGTAAAGCAAACTTGGTAGGAAATGCTCAAAAATATTAGGATCAGCTTCTAGTCCAATCGCCCATTAAGGATGAAATTAGAAAAGTTGTGCTTCCTGATAAAGTATTAGCTATAATCGTAGATTCTCTGAAAAGAGAATTTTGTGGTTTCTCAATATCAA
>CAOJBK013359463.1:0-16094 GCA_948294925.1 Codiaeum variegatum
CCTTCGTTTAGTCTTCCTCCAACCTTTGTAATAGTAGAGTGGCTCTGGTCGAGTCTACGTCTACTATTTAGCATGCCCATGCTAAGAGGGATTTTGCAGTCAAAGAGAAGGATAAGGCCTTGAAGGAAGTTGTTAAGCTTCAAAGTTGACGTAAGAAGAAGGAAGAGCTCATTAATTCTTTGAACTAAAGAGCTATTACCTTCGAGGATCAAAACCATGACCTCCAGAATGAAAGGCCAAACTTCAAAAAGATCTTTGTCTCTCCTAGAAGATTTGTAAGTCCTTGATGGGTCATGCTAAGAGGCATACCGAGGGGATCCATTAGGCTATCAGGGACTTTTTTTTGCCTCCAACTAGTTACAAAGGTTCATAAAGAAGAAAGAGATTTTATGTAGTGTCCTTTACCATAATAAAACCATTGGGGAGGTAGTTGAGAAGTTCCCCAAGGTGGCTAGCACTTTCAAGTCCTACAAGACTTAAAAGGTGAAGGTTCTTATCCTTGAGGAATACGTGGGCACTCTAAAACCTCTAGCCTCCCCCATCTTTAATGTTGATGAAGATAAGGATGCTTCGAGCTCTTCTAGCGAGAATCTCTGTGGTGATCTAAAAGCTGAAGAAGAAGAGGGAGACCCTCCCCAATAGCTATCCTCTTGTAATTATAGTTGTACATCTTCTCTTGTATTTTGTTTTGATTTTGTAAATGTAATTTTCTATAATATCTTCAAAATGAAATAGAAGAAAATTTTTTTACTTCAAATTATTGTCTTTTCAAATGATTTTTCTTTCAAGTTATTTTGGATTTCTTTGAAGGTTCAGAATTTTCCCATTTCATTCTATGTTTCTTTTACCTTCAAATGGAGGCTTCTACCTTAGGATTATCTTTCATCCCTTTTAAGACAACCTTTTCTCTTCGAGGATGGTTGTAGGCTTGCCTTATTTGAAGGACATCTTTCCTTAGGGGAAGGAATTGATTTCTTATTTTCCCCTATTGGTTCCTTCAATTTGTCAAAGGTTTGATTAGTTCATTGTTGAACACTTAAATACCTCCCTTATAAGGGCTTTTGCCTATCAATTAGGTCTTTTGTTCTTTACCAAGAACATGTTTACCTCCCTTGGAAGGACTTTTTCCAGTTAATAAGGTCTTATGTTCTTCATCAAGAACGTGTTCACCACCCTTTGAAGGGCTTTCGCCTATCAAGAAGGCCTTGTGTTCTTCATCGAGATAGTGTTTGCGTCCCTTAAAAGGGATTTTGCCTACCAAACAAGTTTTTACTAAAACTAAAGCATACATAAATTGGACTCAGCAGGTTGTATTTTCATTGATTTCTTTTTACTGGTAGTACATTTTCAAATTTTGTACATTCCAAGTGTGTGGTAAATCTATGCCTTCTAGAGTTTGTAACTTGTAGGTGCACATTCCTATGACTTGTTAGACTCTGAAGGGACCTTCCCATATAGGGGCCATCTTTCCTACTCCTTCCCTACATCCAATGGCCTCCAAACTTCTCATGGCTAAGCTTCCTTCATCAAACTTACTAGTTATAACCCTTTTGTTGAAATAGTTAACCGCCATATTCTTGGATGGTATTGTTTGAATGACTATCTCCTCTCGTAATCCTCTAGTAGATGCACATCAATTCTTCGTAGCTTGTCATTCTCTTAGTCATCACAATAGAAGACCCTTCCACTTAGTAGGCCTATGTCAACAGGGATCACTACCTTGGTCCTGAAAGTCAAAGCAAAGGTAGTTTCTCCAATATGTTCTCTAGGAGTGGTTCGATAGGCCCATAATATGTGGTGGAGCTCTTCCACTCAGTCTTCTCCATAACCTTCTAGTCTTCATTTAATTCCTTAGAGGGTGGTTTTGTTTGTCACCTCAGTCTGCCTGTTTGTTTGAGGGTGGGTGATGGAGGAGAAATGCTATTTAATGTTTAGCCCTTCATAGAAGTTTCTTATATTGGCATTATCAAATTATTTCCAATTGTTGCTTATAAAATGATACGGAATATCAAACTTGTAGATGATGTTCTTCTAGATGAATTTGATTATATTGTATACGGTGATGGTTGTCAAGGGTTCAGCCTCTATCCACTTTATGAAGTATCCATCTGCCACCACAAAAAACTTCTCTTGTCCTAAGGCCATTGGGAATGGGTCAACAATGACAATCCCCCATTTGACAAAGGGCCAGGAACTATAGATAGGGAATTGTTTTGGTCCCTAGGGCCTTTACTAAGTTTGCAAATTTCTAACATGAGGGGAATTTCTTCACTAAGGCCTTTGCATCTGCCTTCATGGTTGGCCAATAGTATCCTTTTCGAGTAGACTTGGCTGCTAATGCCTTTCCCCCTATATGCATCCCACATGATCCTTCGTGGATCTCATGGAGGACATATTTTGCTTTTCCTGGTTTGAGACACTTGAGTTAAGGAAGCGAATATTCCCTTTTTTATAGGGTGTTGTGGTGGAGGAAGAAGTAGACACTGCACCATTTAATCTTCTTTGCTTTTTGTTGATCTTGTGGAAACTTGGCTTTCTCTATATAGGCTTTAATCGGGTATGTCCAGCATGATTCTACTAACCCCACCTCCAGAACCTCTTTACCTTCATCAATGCTTAGGGCTATCAAGGAGCCTATGAAGAATTTATCAGGGTACCCTAAGGAGTGTGCTGCTACTAACTTACTCAGACTGTCTACTTGGCAATGTTAAAGCCTCAAGACTTTCCTATATTCTACCTTTATCCTCCATCTTTTGGATATGTCATTTGACTATTGCCATGTATTTTGCCAATTCTTCCTTTCTTGCTATAAACATTTTATCTCCATGACCCAAGACTAGTTGTGAGTCACTGTAGATGCATAGTTTTCTATCATCAGGAAATCAGCCAACTTGAGCCCTAGCACTAAGGCTTCATATTCCATCGTATTGTTTGTGGTTGGGAATCCAACTTTAGAGCATACTCTAAGAGCACTCCAGAACCGCTTCTGAGGATGATTTCGATGCCGCTAGCATTTTGGGTGCTCACTCCATCAACGTAGAGCTTCCATATAGTTGCTGAATTTGACACTTATTTGTTTCTCTACTTCAAGCTCTTTCCTTCATTCTCTTTAAGGAATGAACATTCTAATATGAAATCCACCAATGCTTGTTCTTTGAGAGCAGCTTTGGGGTTGTGTTGTCAATTGTATTATCTTAGCTCCACAGACCAACATAGCATTCACCCTGAGCTCTTAGGTTTGTGCAGAGTTTTTTTTAAGAGGTTTATTTGTCTCCACTACCCCCTGATGAGCTTGGAAATGGACTTTGAATTTCCTGCATGATAAGAGGAAAGAGTAAGCCAATTTTTCAATGGGAGAATAATTGAGTTGGGGTCCTTATAGGACTTTTTTGAAATAATAGATTGGCTTTTAAAGCATTGTTTCCTCTCTAATTAGCATTGCTCCATTCGTATATGGGGACGCCGAAAGGTAGATGAGCACCTCTCCCCCTAGCAATGGTCTGCTCAGCACTTGTTCTGAACTCAGATAAGTTTTAAGCTCTTTGAAGACTTTTTGGAAATCCTCAGTCCACTCAAAGACCACATTCTTTCTTAGCTTTTAGAAGAATAGTAAGTACTTCTATGCTACCTTCGAAATGAACCAGTTGAGAGCCACTAGCCTCTCTATCAACTTTTACACTTCTTTCACATTCTTCGATGCTGGAATCTCTAGGATGGCTTGCACTTTGTTCAGGTTGTGTTCAATTCCTTTCTCACTCATCTGGTAGCCAAGGAACTTGCCTCCTTGAATGAAGAATGCACATTTCTTTGGATTTAGCTTAATCCCATACTGATTCATTACTTATAAGATTTCCCCCAAATCCTTGATGTGCTCTTCTAAACTTCTACTTTTCATTATCATGTCATCTATATACACTTTCAGATTTCTCCCTAATTGATCCTTGAAGATCCTATAAACTAACCTCTGATAGGTGGCACCTGTATTTTTAAGTTCGAAGGGCATGGATATATAACAGTAGGTGCCTTTATCCTTGATAAAGATGGTCTTCTCCTCATCTTCGAGATCCATCTTGATTTAGTGATAGCCTTGTTTGGCATCGAGGGAAGAAAGGTATTATATCCCGCTGTGGAATCTACTAGCTTGGCTTCGTGATGATAGCCTTGTGGAATCATCGACAATGGGTAGGAGTCTTTTGGACATGCTTTGTTGAGTTTGGTAAAGTTTACACACATTCAATAACTTCCATTCCCCTTCTTCACCAGAACCACGTTTGCTAGCCATTCTAGAGATTGAACTTCTCGAATGAACCCAGCTTCTATCAACTTATTCACTTCCTCATCAATCACTGTTTGCCTTTCCGTCCCAAAGCACCTCTTTTTCTACTTGAACAGCTTGAATGATGGATCCACATTCAACTCGTAGGTGATCACCTCTGGACTAATTCCTGGAATTTTCGAGGAGTCCCAAGTAAATGTTTTCTTATGACTTAATAAGAACCCTTTCGCTTTAACTTTTTTCTCCAGTTCCATATTGACCTTTAAGCACCTCTTCGACCTTTCTTCCTCTGCTAGAAATGATTCCAACTTCCCCGGTGGTTGTGCTCTTTGGCCCACTTATGCCTTCGCTTCTTCTTGTACAATACATACCTCCTCGGTCTGGATGCACACCATACTCTTCCTTTTCTGAGTGAACTTTGCTTTGGATTATTGCTTGTGGGTGTTGTATATGCAAAGTTTGGTCCCATCTAGTAAAGAAACCTTTACTCTTATCCTTCAGAACTTAGTGTTAGCATCCAGATCATAAAGCAATGGTCTTCCCATCAAAACGTTGTAAGCCATTGGTATTTTTACTACCACAAAGAGCGCCATCACCAGTACACATTTGAAGCCACTCCTATGGTGAAAGGAAATTTTATGTACCCTACCACTAGTGTCTCAGTCTTGTCCAATGTGTTGACTAGGTTTCTGAGCTCTTTTAGGTCATACTATTTTATCTCCATCTTTTGATAGTCTTCGTTGGACAATAGGTTTGCTGAACTCCCATTATTTACTAGGATTCTTTACACATTCTAATTAGCAATAATTGCCTTAATGATAACCGGGTCGGCCCTTCTTGGCACCATCATTCCTTTCTCTTCGGCCCATTGCTTTTGGCCATTATAGAACCCAAACTCTAGTGTTTCTTTACTTTGAGCAATGGATTTTCCCTTGTTGTTACTTATTACTTCTTTTTGAGGTCTCCTAGTGATACAAGCAATATCTCTCGTTGTTCCATCATTTACAACCGATGGCTTAGGCTCCTTCTGGTCTCTAACAAAGCCCTTCAAATAACCTTGCTTGATCAACCTCTCTATCTCTATCATTAGGTGTTTGCAAGTATCAGTGGTATGGCTATGAGTGTTAGGGAACTTGCAAAACTTTGACTTATCCCTTTTGTCAATATCCCTTCTTATCGGCTTTGGCCTCTACCAGATGGCTTGGTCTTGAAATTTAATAAAGACTACCTCAGGTCTTGCATTTAGAGGGGGTGAGCTTCGTCACATTGAAAGTTCTCCTAGTGGGTTCCCTTTCCTTTTCCTTTGGCTGAGATCGCACTCTTAGAGCTATCTAACCCTCATACTTCCATCTTTTTTACTTCTCTTTGAAGGGGGTGTCTTCCCCTTTTCCCCTTCTTTTTTAAGCAAATTGACTTACCTGAAATGCACCGTCTTACCTAATGTACTTTTGAGCTAGAGTCATTACTTCCTCGAGGTTGTTTAATGGATCTCTAGACAATTTCTTGAAAAAGTTTGTGTGCATAGCGCACTTTTGTAAGGTTTCTACCATCCTTACATGATCCAACTGAGTTACTTTCAAGGCTCCGACATTAAACCTAGCTAAGAAGTCCCTCAGTGATTCATCGTGGGCTTGCTTCACAAGCTCCAAATCCTGCATTTGCATCTTGATGGGAATGCTAGCTACAAGTTTCTTCATAAAACTCTCCACCAACTGCTGAAAGTTATCGATACTTTCCTCTTTCAACCTATCATACCACTTGGTGGCTAGCCCCCTTTGAAAGCCTTGGAAAGCGTTTTGTCATCTCTTGTTTGAAATTCCACTTCATGCTTATAGTTTAATATATGGGCTCTCGGGTCCATAGACCCTGTATACTTAGTGATGTTGGGGCCTTGGAATTACTAAGCATTTGATACTCCGCTACCTTTCTGATGAACGGGGATTTCAGTTCGAGAGTCAAGTCTCTATCTCCCGACTTCTTCCTTCCTCCAAGTTCTTCCATACACTGCTTCATCATTTCTCTAACGTTTCAGGGGTTATGACTCGTGGCCTCATGCCCTCCATCTTCTCTCCTCCTTTGAGACCTTGATCTGTGAGAACTTCTCCTCCTACTATGTTCTCCCTGAGAATGATTTGTTCTCCCCCTGAGCTTAGACTCACTCGAGCCTTCCGAGCTTTCTTCATTTCTTTCAATATTCTGTCCACTCCTTCCTCTTCACATTCTCCCCCCTTTTTTACCCCTGTTTCTCCATCGGGTCTTCGTGATTTCCTCCTACAGCTCCTATTTTAAACCTTAGCGTACTTATTGGTGCTTATCTGCATCTTCTCATTTTGGAGTTTGGAACAACCTTGTTCTAGCCATTCTAGTTGGACCGGCCAGTGTATTCTCATTTGCACCCTGCCCCGTAGGGCTTTGGTTTTGTAGGAGCTACAATAGAAGAGTTAGTGCACCCAAAACATTTTGCAATTCGGGCGAGATGTCCATTGATGCACTAGTTGAGGCTTGAGGTGGAGGCATGACAAAGGTTGTGTTTCCTTGTGCATGTTTGAGGAGGTTGGCTAGGGTTTGAAAAGATTTGACTAGGTTACAAGTGATTAAGGTGTTTGTAGGTAGAGTTTCATGGGTAGTGTTTTTGGTCGAGTGGCTTGGTGAAGCATGAATGGCATTGTTTCTATTGTTTTAAGGGTCCTCCATGTTTGGAGTTTTTAATAGTGCAAGCTTGTGAGCAAGAAAAGAAAGTCAGTGTTATTATCCTCAAAGAGAGAAGAGAAAAATAATTGTTTAAGATCAGGAAAAACTTTTCAATCGAGATCCCCCCAGACAACACCAATTTGATAGGCCTTTAACCTAACAACTTCTGATCTCCTTAGCTATGGATTTTATTAGATTAAACTTGGGGCTTGGTTAACCTGCACTAATGAACAAAAGTGAGCTTAAAGGGTTAGACCTTAAGTTCGGCAAAGACCCTCCGATGCCCAAGTCAAATTGAATTGAACAATGATTTAGACTTTTGAGAGCCCTTAGAATAGATTAGGGTTTTCTAGGGAGTTCTGAGATAAATGTCACGTACCTTGAAATGTGTAGCATAATGGGGTATTTATTGTGTTTGTGGGATTCTCAAGATAGTCATTTGTCATTCTATTGGAATGCCACATATCATGATATAGTTAATCCGTATGGTGGTCTTTGGGTGAGTTTGAGACACATGTCTAAGGGAATATTCACCTGATGCTGTCCATGTATCCCATGTATGAAAGTGCTCTTCGGTACATACCATGCCAAAGAGCCCTTATTAAGATTTTGAGCTTGAACTTGGTGTATCTAAGGCTTTTTCAGACTATTTATTTCTTGATTATAGACTTTGGGTCTTTAATATTCTGCCTAGACCCATATCAAAAAACACTCTCATTTAATTTGTATAGCAAATGGTGGAGAGTCTATGTATTCAGTACATAGTGTTTGGATGAATTCATTGAGAAATTCATTTGCAAATGAATTATAAATAGAATTCATTTGCAAATTTCAACCATTTTTGTGGAACTGATTTATTTCTGATCAATTCTATAGATTTTTTTTTAAAAAATAATTCTATAAATTTAATAAATTAAAATTTTAAATGAATTTTTATTTAAACCAAATATATGAATTAAGATTTACAAATAAATTTAATAAAATTTCGTAGAATTCATTTATACCAAACAGAGTGTATGTTTCCAAATGGCTCAAAAAACGTGTCTTGGATGGTCCCAGTCGATCGCGGGTGCTGATGAAGTTGGTGGCTCCCTCCATAGACATTAGTGGATTAGGATTTGTTATATTAGTATTGGCCCAAGTTGTTAGATGAACTCTGAGCCCTTATTGTTTAAACTCAATTATAATGACAATGGATATATATATAATTTTTGTGATAGAGCCAGATATTTGTAATTATGTGTAATGTTTTGAATGAAATTTATAATTTTTAGGTAAAAAATTGTAGCAATCATGCAAATTCTGGCCACTAAAAACAGGTTAAGCATTACTAAAAAGGACCACAGAGCATTTAAAACCTGGGATAGACTCAGAATTAGAATCTTGAAATTAAGATTTGAGGATAATAATTTCACATCATCAATCTTAAAGGCGGACAATGCAGCCTACAATTTTTTTTATGTCCATTAATACAAGTGTGGGTTTTTATTTTTTTAAAAAAAGGTGTGGTTTCGTATTTCATTTTTTTTTTAATAAAATCGGTTTCGTATTTCATTAGACAAAAGGCAAATTGAAATCTATATTTCAAATCTTTGAAATTGTAAATCAAGGTGACCGAGGATAAATCAAAATAATAATGAGTTGCTTTTGTCATACAATACTAGACAGAGTACCCGCACCATGATACGGGATGAACATATCATAATGTCGATAACATAAAGGATTAGCAAACGTAATAAAAGCAAAAACGTATCTATCATTTTTATATATCAAATATAAAATAGCTAGTAAAGAGAATTGTCTTAAAGCAGTAGGCAATTAGGCATTCTGAGTGCCCAAGTATCGCATTCTTTCTCAGGTGTTCAGAAGTAGGCCTGTGAACATGATAATTAATTTAGTACATATATAAGGAACATGAAAGCAAATTGTTAAATTAACTTCAATTTCTAAGACATATTTACCATGCAATAAGAGGTTATCGTAAATTAAAAGATCGCTAAGGTGGTGTAACATAGTTGGAATGTCTGAGTGCGGTCATTGATTCCTGATACTCTAGCCTTTTGGAAGGAGACAAAAAGAGGTTGTCGTAAACTGGCAAACTACTGCACCACACTGGCCATTGTGGTTTGGTAGGTTCCATTTGCAGCATAGGTGTGCTTTACACAACCTAAATTGTATACCTTTAAGAAATACATATAGAAATACATATTCTTCATGTTAGGATTTCAAGAGTGCTACTAATCCCACATCGGAAAAAGATGGGATTGAAGAGGGATATATAATTGGGAAGGACCCATAAACTCAATGCCTTAAGGTTTTGGGTTTGATTGTGGTGTCAAACCCATGAGTGTATTCTCTCTTCCAGGCCCATGTAGAAAAATCTTCTATATCATGTGGGCTCCCAGACCCCAACACTTCATGAGAGAAGAAAATATGAAATATACTAAATTTAAGAGTTCAAAAATAGTAATTGGAGTAAGAAGATATACTTTATCAACATGAATACCCAAGGATAGAAGTTCAATTATTGTTTTGTTGTTGATGTTCTTTTCGGCTCAATTTTCAACAGGTATGTGATCGATTCATGTGGTTCTGTCAATTTATATATCAAAGAAAGGTGTGAACATATGATGATATAAATGCATGACTATAAATACCTGCATGTGCATCTAACAACACTTGAGCCTTTTTTTGAACTCATTAACCGTTAGAATGTGAGGAAGTTTTTTTTTTTTTGGCAATTGAGGTAATACAGAATATTTATCTAACAAAAAAAAAAACAGAAACACTGAGATATTATAGTGTGATGGAAAAAACAGATGTAAAAACATTTTTTAAAAAAACGAAAAGTTTGAATAACTCTTCTGTTGATTCCATAGCATATTTCAAGTTTTAGAGTTACCCTGTAATCTCTTATTTCTATTAATTTATTAGTAAGTCAAGAACACAATGAATGCTTGAACAAACAATATAAATAAAAATTAATTCTATACTTACATGTCATTTTTAATCTGGAACAGATGTCGTTTTGCAACTCTGCCTGCTTTATCTGCATCTTCAGTAGGTTCAAAAACCACTAATTAGGAAAGAAATCAGAAATAGTATATGTACCTGTTAGGTAGCCTTTCTCGCCTGCTGTCTTTTATGGTTTCAAATTCCTAAAGATTGAATTGATTGAAAGGAATAGAACCAACATACTATTCAATTTCTTTATCAAATGCATTTCTAGGCAATTTAATTCTAAAATAATGATTGTTGATTTTATTGAGCGAGCACAATAATAAACCCCAATATATAATAGATTGTTCTTTCTTTCCACATTTTTTTCCTTTTTGCCAAAGATTAAATTCATTTGTAAAATTTCTATAGCATAATTCAAAATCCAATTCTATTGCAGAATATTTGTAGCAAAATTCAGGATCAAAACCAATATTGTTTCCAAAATTCATAATCTACTTTGCAGGCAACATTTATAAAATTAATGAGGTTATATTTAATTAAGAATTTTAAAAATTTTTTAAATGAATAACTTTTAAAGAATTTGTTGAATTTTTAATGACTTTTATAGAGTGTGGAAAAGTCATTGGAAATCTTGAGAAAATCATAAGGAAAACTATACTTTTTTTATACATGGATTTGAGAAAAAGTCATTCACTTATAAAAGTGGATGACTTTTTGGATAACTATTAACTTTTAATGATTCTATAAAAGTTGTAATTGAATACCTCGGAAACTTTAATAACTTTTCAAAAGTTTTTAAAAATCATTATTGAACGTACCCCAATTTTGATAAAATTTTTAAAAGTTTTAATTAAATACATCATAGCTTTTAATGACTTTTAAAGTTCATAAAAATCTTTAATTTTTCTAATTGAATACACCCCATTAAATCACTAAAAATTTCTTTGTATACAATGTTTTTGGTGAGATGCAAATCTTCAGAACCTTCTTTTCCTTGTCATGTATCAATATGCGATAATGCTACAGATAGTTGCCCATAACAAAAGACATGATCTTGTAAATATAACCCAATACTCTTCAATGTTTGACTTTGACTTTTGTTAATTGTCATACAGTAACAAATCCTAATTGGAAATTGTCTTCTTTTCAACGTAAATAAAAATTTATGTTCATTATAAGAAAGAACAATTCTATATATGAAAACTTTATCACTAGAGCGTGATCCAATTAGCACAATAACCTTAATAACTTTTTCACTTAAATTTATAACCATTAATAGTGTATTATTACATAAGTCAATGCTTGGATTTATATTTTGTAATAGCATTATAAGAATGTTCTTTTTTAATCGCAGTTTATGGTGAGGAAAATCATTAAAATTTAGTATGTTCAAAAATTCTATTGGATATAAGAATTCTAATTCATCTAGACCAGCCGATGTTTTACATATCGAATCTAAACTATAATACACTTTTTTTTCTTCAGGTACCAAGTCAATTATTTTCTCATTAATCACATCAACAATTTCATTTGTGGGAGTTATTATTGCTCAATTTTTAATATATGAAGGTGCAATATAATTATTTAAAAAATTAGGATAAGTTTCACATATTATTTGCTTTATTGGATTCGTGTATTCCTTAATCAATAAAAATTCTGGAATTCTTATCCAAGCACTACTGTCATTATCATTGTTAAGTTTTTTATTAGGAGCGATACCATCTCTAACTGAAAACATCCAATTTGAAAATTCACGAACCACATCAATATTATTATCATTAGCAAATGATGATGAAAGACGCATATTAATAGTTAATTTATACATTGTAAAATAATTCCATAAATAGGATTTAATTATTGATGCATTTATAGTATCTAAGTTAGTGCCATTAATAATTACTAGTAAAGTTTGTTTAAAATCACATCCTAATAACACAATTTTTCCACCAACTTCTGAGTTGCATAAAATATCTCTTCATTTTCTATCTAATGCTTCAAAACAATATTTATGACTCATTTGAGCTTCACCTCAAATTATCAGTTTTGTTTCTTCTATCAATCTTGCCAATTTGGTTCTTTTTTTAATTTCACATGTTGAAAATTCGTTTATATTTATTGGTATTTAAAACCTTGAATGAACCGTTCTTCCTCCAGACAATAATAAAGCAGCAATATTAGAAGAAGCAACAACTAAAACAATTTTTCCTTCAGATCTAAGTCTAGATATAATAACTTCATATAAATGTCTTTCCTTTACAACCATAATGCAAACCTCCATTACTATTATTAACAACAAATATGATATCATCGTATATTTTACGTTGTTCATCATTTAACGACACAACCAACCTATCATGTCTACTTTTTAATTCATCTATATTATAATTCAATTCTTTAATAATTAATCGATTTTCTATATCATAGTTCATTGATCTATCAGGTAAAGGCAGATTGTGTTCCTCTAAAAAAATTGAATTTTTATTAAATATTCTTTCTAATCAAAAATTGAATTTTTATTAAATATTATCAGAAATGGATGCAAGAGGAATTTCCATATCATGATACAGTTGATATTTAATATCATCAGCTAAATGTTTCCAAAACGAATTAAAAAGTTTATAAGGATAACTGACTTCACAAAATAATATTATAATTGTAAACAAATGGCGCAGTTGATAAGATGTACCAGATAAAATTGCTTCTTCAATTGTATTGATCCACTCAACACCATCACCTATTAAACCATAAACATTACATGCAGACTGAAATGTTAGATGAATTAACTCATTAATAGTTCTATTGTCTATAAAATTCTTAGGACCTTTAATAATATTCAAAAGCATTCTGAAAAAAAAAAAGTTCACCAAAATTTAGATGCACATATACAATTTTACCAATTGAGAATCATTTTTTTCTTCTAGTCCATTTTTTTTCTTTATGATGACATACTCATCTAGTTAGAAATTCAACATATGTTAAATCTCTAACATCATTACAAAGTTGATTCGTGTGCTTCCATTATGTAAATATAGTTCGTTCAAAATCAGAATTGTTAACAATATAACTTAAATTTATAGATGGTTTAAATAATTTTATTCATATTTTCCAAATGTATAACTAATTTTTCAACAGATGGTTCTCTGTACTGTATTGGAAATTCAAATAGACGCCAGACAAACTTGCAAGAAGAAAGATATCGACAATTTAAATATGTTTGTATTTCATCAAATACAATGTTTGCAGTGCCATCACCATTCATTATGAAATTATTATTTCTAATAACAGTATGAATCCTATCAGCTTCTTTACTCGTATATTTAAACAAATATTTTATCATTATCAATCTATAATAGTATTCCACACAAATATGAATTTCATATTTACATAACAAATCTATATTATAAGGCACAACAAACCGGTTCAATTTTTTTATTATTTTTCATAACATAATTGATATCATTTCTACGTCTATAAATTGCAAAGCCATTATCATCAATAGTTGTCTCTTTTTTATTTTTTTAGGAAAAAAATTTACTGCATTTGTTATTCTTCATACATGGAGATGAAAAATTTATAGGATCACAATGACCGTGTATCATAAACCTAGAGACAATCTCATATGCACTGTAATTTAGTTCTTTAGATGGTAATTCAGAAGATATTAGTAAATCAATATTAGATGTTGTAGTGGGTTTACTATCTTTGTATAGCCAAACTAAACAGTGTATATGGGAAAATTCTCTTTTTTGAAATTCTATAGTATAAAGAAATGCAACAGACATTCCAAAGTGCTTATGTTTTCTTATGTCATTCATCAATTGTTTAATTTTTACTCTAAATACATGACAAACAATCTCAAGTCTATTTTCAGTTCGCTAACCTTTAATATGAACTAACATTCGATGGATTTCAGGCCATAATGGATTGCAGGTGAAGGTGATAAATAAGTATGGGTGTCCATAAAATTTGCATATAGCCATTACATCATGATAATACTCAATCATATATCTTGGACTACCAGTGAATGTAGAAGGCAAAATAACTATTGACTTTCCAATATTATTACCGTCAACATTTCCATGTCTTACAACATTTTTAATTCCTATATATATTTCAGATCTTAATTCATTCTGATTACGCCTAATAACATCTAATATTTCTTCAACACAAGAAAAAGTATCAACTATATACTATTAGAACAATCGACCTCCTCTAATTAAAGTAGTTCCTTCATTCAATCGTTGTTGTATTCTATATGTATGATATTCACGCATTGTAACATATTGTCTTTTAAAAGAAGTATCTCTATTTGTAGAGACATTCAATATCTATTTTATAACCATCTTCACCATATGAAAATAATATTAAATATTGCATTGCCATCAGATTTGAATGTAAAATACTTACACATTTTAAAGTTCCACATTTATGTTCAATAACAATATCTCGTTCTTTATCAAATAAGCCAAAATCACCAACAATTAATCCAGCAATTTCAGAGGCTGTTGGTTGATTATATTGTGATTCTTCTTGCAATCTTCTTCCAATTAATTTTAATCTAAAAGGAAGATAATCATTTTCTTTAAATCTATCGCAAGCCATTCTAAATCATTCTAAACCATTTAGCTATTTCATTATAGTTATCAAACATTTCTATAAAACCATAAACTATAACATTGTTTATATGTTTTTGTGATTCAACACTTAAAAAAGATGAAATTCTATTTTTAATTTCATTTTCAGTATGATGGATATACAATTGAGCAAATTTTGATTTTTCACCATGATGTGGCAGTAATAATTCAATAAGATGATGATTTTGACCACATAATTTTAAAACATAAAGTCCTTGTCTTTTATTTATTTCGTGGTCTATCTTTCCTCCAATTGAAGAAAATGCAAACATGGAATTATAAAGTTTTATGTTTTCTCTAAAAGATGTGGCTATGGGATTCCCATCAAAAGACAATAAAGAATCGAGAAAAGCTGGTGTATCTTGCAACAAAGGCAATTTAATTTTTCCTTTATTGCAACAAAGAGTGTATAGTTTTTTACTATGTCGTCCTGAATGGCCAGCACACTCAGCTGACCAATAAAGGGGACCACAATATTCACATTGGTTGTTTGGCATGCATAATGTAATGTTTCTTTGATTAAGCTAACATAAATATATGGACTATGAAGACTTATTTTTCTTTTGATATAAAACAAACAAAACATGGAATATTTTTTTTAAAAAAATAAAAAAGAATGTAAGAATTTCAAATGATTTTAGAAATATTGACAACAAAAACACCCCGAAAAAATAGTAGTTTTAGAAAGATGGCTTGACATTATGTTCAATAAAATATTGGAAAAAAAAATATTAGTCATTGATGAAAAAATATGTATAGGCGACTTAATACAATTGGCTCTCATCTTAAATGGGTAATGGAACTCACATGCCTCACCAACTCATATTACGACCGTGTACAATAATTATATGATGAAATGGAAAGCCATGTGACCATAAATTTCAGACCATTACTATCTTCAATAAAATGGCGAATTAAAAAATGAAAAACAATTTAAAATATTTTTTTTAAAAAAATATAATAGATATAGATATCATAAATAGACATTTGTACTAACTAAAGTGTGAATTGTAAAAACTAAACCAACAAATGTAAAATTCTACTTTGTCAGCCCACAAAGGACAATTGACATTACAAAAGCTGTAGGTTATTATTGATAAAGAGAATCGTCTGTCATTAGATATAAAAGTTGAATGAAAAATTCAATCATAATTAGTAATTACTATATAATAACAAATTTAATATTAAAGGTTGATCAATTATTCCTTCCTTAATAAACTGAACTAACAGCTCACTATTTTTTATCTTAATTGTTACATGCATATGTGATGAGATTCAATGGTTTGGTATCTTCTCTATCTTCAATTATAGGGATCTTTATAGTAATAAAATCAGCAAACCAATTAATGGATTTTTCCTCTTAGAGATCCTTAAGAAATTCTTCGGAAAATATTCTTCAATCTTGAATAATTTTTATACCATTTTCTCATAATTCAAATAAAAATAAAATGTTTTTAATTTTTGGAGATTGAAAATTCAAGTACAGACATATATTTAATACTTATGAATTGTTTTCACAGAAACAGCCATTT
>CAOJBK013360036.1:0-17160 GCA_948294925.1 Codiaeum variegatum
TGAAGTTAGATGATTTCGCTATCAGCAAAGCAGTTCTAAGGTAGGAAGCTCACTCGAGGCTACTCTCTATTTGGGTTTTCCTAATATATAGATGCATAGGAAGTGATGCATGGAAACTTTCTTTTGTATGATTTCAGACAAAATTTTGTTATTCTTAAAATAACCCTTTGAATTTTTAGTAAGTTTACCCAACATCCCTAGTGGAATCGCTAGCTGTGAGGCCCCACCCGAATGGCCCACAATATTTCCCCAAGTAAGCACGTCTACGGGCCTTGCGGCCCGGAGGAAACCTTTCGAATTGTGCTCCTTGGCATCATGGGTTGCGAATTGAGTCCCACATTTAGGCCTCAACAGGTGTCCGTTAGAGTGCACGTCATGTGGGAAGTGTTAGAATCACCACTTAACCTTTTAGAAAAGTCAATTTTATTCTAAGGTGATTAAGAAACCATTTTTGTTTAACTCCATTTTAGAAAAGTTCAATTTCTACCCAATTAGAAAAGTAAGTCCTTTTAGAACCAAAGGGGGTTCATGATCTGAAAAATATTTTAATAAAAATAGTTTGGACCATTTTAATTAAAATAAGATTTTGGCCCGAGAAATCATGTAAGTTCAGTTAAAATAATGATTTTCATGCATGGATGATCATTCGTGTCAGATGAATGCATGAGCATGCCGTATTATACAAATGACATCCATAAAGTGATAAACACAAACAATTTTGATAGGGGTCCTTCCTCTAGCCAACTTTAGGGTCTAGGGAAGGCACATCACCCCAAAGAAATCAGTAAAAATTAATACAATGAAAACCAATAAACCGAGCACACATTCCCTAAAATCATACATCAACAGAATATGAAAAGAACACAAGAAACTACAAAACGAAAACATTGCAACAATGAATAATAAAATAAATATGGTATAAATAAATAGATACACAAATGAAATAATAAAAGGAAAAATGTTTTGGAGTTGAAGCCATGAAAGGCTTGCCAACATATCCCTTTGAATAGGAATCAAACCCCATGTTGTTCTCCCTTCTCGCGAAGGGTATGATTTGTTCCGGTAATAAGTGGGGTGGTTGTTGGTTCAGTTGCTAATTGATTTTAGATTGTCAAAAACAATTATCCCAATAGGTTATTAACTAATTCTGAAGTTAATTAATGTAAAATTGCATTTTAATTGTGTGTTTTTCCTAAATAGATTTTAGGGCTTGTTCATTTTAATTATTAAAAGATATTTTTAAAAAAGCAATTCTTTTGAAAATATGCCTTAGGTCTAAATTAAAAGGCTTAAAATTATATTTTATTGAAGATAAAAGCAATATTATACCGTATTTACCTTTTTGTGTGGTTAGGAACCTGGAGGCTCTAACGGTTTGATGAAGCTGAAGCGGGTCTCCGTTGTGTTCAGAGAGTGTGGATTGATTGTCCGAAGTAACTAGAAATGGACTGGATTAGATTCTGATTGGACAGATTGATTATTTGTGTTTTCTGTAAAAGGATTGGCTGAAATGTCTGTCGCTTGAGAATTAAGTTATGAAGGCTCGAGTTGATGTAAAATTGTGTAGTCTAATGTCTAGTGATTGTTTGAGAGGGTATTCTGTAATCTAAAAAAATTGGTAAAAAGGTCTAAACTCAACTTTGTTCTGGAGGGTCGAATTTATAGAGAAATGAATAAAAAAATCCCTAAAAACTGAAAGGCACATGCGTCACACGCTGCACGTATACGCATGGGCCTTCACACATGCATGAAAGGCTTGACAAATGTGTTGAGGCCTTCATGCATTCGTGAATTCATTCATGCATGTGTTTTATCATTTCAAACATGCAACTCTCATTTTGGGTCGGGGTCTGTCATGGACCCGATTTTCTTAGTCCTATTCGATTCATTCCAATTAATTTTTTTTTAGGATTTTTGGTCTCGTTTGAAGTCCGATTTGAGCCTAGTCAGATTCGTTGGGCTTGTATTGATGGGCTGGATGTAATGGTGCCAAAATGAGGGTTCACAGTAGCACTCCTTATTCCACTAGGGGCAGCCCCCTGTCAAAAATTTCAAATTGTAAGGTTTACATAGAGAATTCTCTATGTCCGGACATATTATTAAGGAAATTTTCTCATTTTTTGCACCATTAAATATGGTCCATCATTACGAGCCTATAAACTCAAGCTAGCCTCGGTCTAAGCTCAAACGAACCTAGAAAGTTAGAAAAATTGAACTGAAACATATTGACCCAGAGCCACAAGCCAGGCATGTGAGCCCAGTGCAAGCCGCATGAGCTTACAGCCAGGCACATGAGCCTGTTTCTAGGCACATGAGGCCAGTTCCAATGTATGTGCTATGTGCCAAACACAAGAGCTCTAAGCCAGGCACGTGGGCCTACCCCTGAGCGTGGGACTTTTGCTCGATTGACAAGTTCAATATTCCTTATAAATAGGACCTTCTAGGCTACTTTTTCAAGACAAGTTTTTGACATTGAACCTCTGCTAAAATTTCTATTAAAAATCCTACAAACTCGAACCTTAGTCGAATTCATTTTTTGACAATTATTTTCGAAGACAATGAAGACCTATTCAAGCCTAATTAAATCATCAAAATTGCCAATTCCTCGTCATCTCAAACCAAAGGTAGTATTCCCAAAACAATAATGGTACTTTTGTTTTGTGCCAATTAAACCTTATTAATTTGACATAGGTAAAACAACAACATTTTAAAAAATCATTTTTTTTCTTTAAACTGAATCTCAATTGATTAAAGGTCTTTTCAGTTAATATATTTTTTTTATTAAAAATGGTTAGTTTCTAAACACAAACACAACCCACCCACTTTTTCAAACAACTCCCAACCCTTCACAAGAAGGAAGAACAATGTGGAGTTTGATTTCTATCCAACAAGATAAGTCAGCAAACCCATGTGGGTTGCAACTCCAAAATCACTTTTCATTTTTATTTTCCTTCTTTCACTTCACTAATTTTTCTATTTATTTGTTTGACTTCATTTTCTTTTATTATCATTTATTATTTCATTTTATTTACTTCTGTTTGTTTTCTATGTTTGTTATGTTTATTTTATTATAATGGCAATTGGGATAATCCCTTTCTTAGCTAACACTTGCTAATAGAGGGTTTGTCTGATTCATTTCTAAACATTTTCATTTTTAATATAATGAATCAGTAATTTTTTTATTTATCTATTTATTATTTATGTCATCTATTGAGCTGATTTCTTCTTGGAATATGTTTTCCAATAGATAGTCTTTCTCATTCATTTCCTAATACATCTTTTGTTGGTGGAGAAAACTTGCCTTTTATTAGTCCTTTTTTTATAATTTCTATTATTTTTTTTCTTTTATTATCATTTCTTTATATACATATTCATTGAAATGGGGGGATGTGTACCCTTCCTATGCATTATGGCTAGAGGAGGGATCCCCTCTATATGTATCTTTTTATTTGTTATTTAATTTTGTTTTATTTTTAGTTTATTTTCCATTCATTTGTTATTGGGGATGTATGCCTTCCCTAGTACCATTTTGGCTAGAGGAATGATCATTGGTTATTTTATAGCTTTAATTTACCACTTTCTTTATTTTCCCACCATTAATATTTCTGTCATTCATACCACTATTTGTACATGCATCACTATAAATGTTATAATTTCACATTCATCATGATATAACTACCATGCATACATGAATATTGTTTTATCCGAATCCATATGATTTTAGAGCTAAATTTGTTAGAAAATGAACATTTTTTCTAAAAAATGATCTTGTGTCAATCGTGAGTCCCCAAATCCATTCTTTGGTTCGAGGCTTGTCTTTTCTAAATTTGTGCAAAAATAACAATTTTTATAGAGTTAAAAAGGTTTCTTAATCACCTGAAAATAAAATATTTTTCAAAGTATCAAGTGGCGACTCACACACACAATACACGTAACGGGTCCATAAGGGGTTCACCTAAAGTGGAATTTCAACCGACGACGCCCATGCGCAATTTGACCCCACACGATCAATTTCCTTAAGTTGGAAAATGCCTGAGGCACACTAGCACTCTATGTAGAAGTTGGGGGCTCAAAGTTGCTTGGCCTCTTTCAAAGCCTTGGCCTTCTGACTCTGAAGATTGGCTAGTTCTACTTTTTTTTTTGTCAGCCAAAGCTTTCTCTAAGGTAGCCACTGCATCAATGATAAGTTGGCTTAGGTTTCTTTAGCATTTAACCTCCTCGTTATAGGAAAAGTCATTATCTTGGATTGATTCAAAGTTGGCTTGATGCTCCTTCACTCTAGCTTTGAAGTTAACCAGTTGGTTATTCCTGACTTTAATTTGGCTATAGTTGGAAGTTATCTCCTCGAAGGACCGGAGGAAGTTATCTATGGTAACCTTTCATTCAACTGACATATGAGCCTTAGTAGCATTTTTTGCCAGGAATTTTTTGCTGGCGAGGGCTACTTTTTAGCTGTCTTCCTCTAATAGCAGTTGATTTCCTTTCCTTTTAAGGCCAGCCAGGACTTACCAATGCTTGAGGATATAAGCTGAGAGATTAGCAACATAAACAGGATGTTTAGGCACTTCATCATTTTGGGAGTCGAGATTAAAGTCTCTGTCATTCATCTTGAAGAATAAACCTTCAAGTCCTTTAAGGTCATTCTCCTAAAAAAGAAAATAGGATATATTAGACAAAGGCAATAGAAAAGTTTGTAAATTTAAGGCTAGAGAGACAAACCTCAGCCAAAGAAGGAGAATGAACCTTCCTAAGGGATTCCTCCAAAGCTTGAGAGATCTCAAAAATGTGAGGAAGATCAAGGGATGTTGTAAGGTTAATTGGAGAGTTGAGTTGTTGCTTTTATTACAGGTATTGATTTGATAGTTACAGCCTACCACCAACCATGTTGAGTCCCGACCTCGGCTACGACTGCTGGGAAGCATAATGAGGATAACTAAGAGACTTGGAAAATGAAGTTTTGAAGCAACCCTTGGACTTGGATTTTTGGGATTTCGACAGCTTTGAGGCCACAGAGGATCTCGACGAGGGAGACTTCTCGGGTAGAAGAGGAGGATTGTTGGAAGAATATGCACCACCGATGTTTCCTATCTTGGTATGGCTGATCTTTATTCTTGGTAAAATAATGAAGTGTCAACATGGAAATTATTTTAAAGGGAAACAAATAAGGGAATACTTATGCCTAGTCTTTTTTTTTTTGTGAGCTTCTGAAAGTCATTTGTTTCATGCCCCCTTTTAAGTAGTAAGGGAGGCTCTCCAATTAGCTGTGGAATAACAGTTGTATCAAAATTAAAAGTTAGAATAATGACAAAAGAAATGGAGAAGGTGTAGAAGTGTGGACTATCTATATTTTCCTAAATAAAGAAAGTAGACTATAATTGTCCATTTCCATTTCTTAGGAAAGGGATAGTCCCACTTGTAATAATCGGTCTAGGTAGGAGGCTCTAATATAGGTCCAGCCACCCTAAAGGTGGCAATTGGGAGTTTGGGCCATCTAATAAGCTTCTCCTTCACATAAAATGATTTTGTTAGCCTAGTGGGTTAGCAATGTACTTTTGATGACAACAAAATTTAGTGGGTGTGAGTTAGCTAACGTTGAATCTAAGTGTATCCAGATGGACTTAAGTCATGCAATCACCTGATCAGCTAATCATGTAATGACTAAATCTATATTAAGCATTAGATGATAGGTTGACTGCCAGGCAATCAGATGATCTTGAGAAGATATTAGATGTGAAGATCATTGAATAAACTTATTTTAGTTGTCTTTACAATATTTGTTGTTAACTGGATCAGTCTTGTCATTTAGTTGCATGTCTTATCAAAGTGTCCTAACTTAGTGTGAACCCTCAACTTTTCACTATCAGATCTTTCCTGTCAATATGAACCTAAAGACTTAAATCAATCCCAAATTGGACTTAAAAATAACCTATAAAGTTAAAAAAATCGAACCGAATTGGAGTGACCCAAAACCTATAGACCTATAAAAGCGTCAGAAGACCATGTGCGTGCCTGAGGCTTGGCGTGTACACCAGCATGCTGGTATGTGGTCTAGGCCTCTAGCTTGTGTACCTAGCCTCTTGTGTGTGTGCTAGATCCCCTTCTTGTGTGTGACCCCTTCCGCATGTATGTGACTTTTCTTATTGACCAAGCTGAACTTTTTCTATAAATAGGACCCTTCTCGGTTACATTTTTCAAGAGGACTTTTACCAAGACACTCTACTAAATTTTTTACTTAGAATACTTATAACTCGAACCTCTATCGAATCCTTCACTCAAAATCATTCACGAACATTACATAGACTCTTTTTGGTTTTGTGAACGAGTTATGTCATGGTCCGTGTCGTAGACTGTGACATCCTATTGTCCTTTGGAAATTTTTCTCTGCCTCACAGGATGTGAGCCAAATCATGATGTAATCCTATGAGCTTTTTTCTTGCTCTATTTTTTATCCTTTTCCTTAATTTTCGAGCTCAAACTTTGAAGTATTGCTACATAGCTCCAGAAACTTTATAGACTACTAAAAAGAATTGAAAATACACTAGAACAAGTGGATTAAATTAAATTTATGGAATGAAACTAACCAATAATAGAGGCAAAAATATAGTATTTTTTTTACTGAATATCAGTTTCCTCATACCGAAAGCTTGAGGCGTGCTGGAGCTCCCAGAAGTTAGGGCCTCAAAGCTAGCGACTCCACTGGGGACATTTAAAACTGACATAA
Source organism: Codiaeum variegatum (assembly GCA_948294925.1). Classification (NCBI taxonomy): domain Eukaryota; kingdom Viridiplantae; phylum Streptophyta; class Magnoliopsida; order Malpighiales; family Euphorbiaceae; genus Codiaeum; species Codiaeum variegatum. Next base: position 6,722 of record CAOJBK013360036.1, read on the forward strand.
TTAAGTGCACTATTTTTGAAACAAAACATTTTTGGCAAAAAAATATATGGAATTGGTTTCAAGCATCACCTTACATGCACCCCTATCCCTAGAAAAATAAGGATAGAAAGTAATATTGAGTGAGCTTCCCTCTTTAGGACTGCTTTGTCGATAATAAAATGATCCACCCTAAAGAGTACTTATTGATCCTTTCATTTGGGATAACGAGGTTACATGTAGCCATTAGATACACATGAATCTCTTTAATTCATATGCGGTTAGGTATATCGATCCTTTAGTCACTAGGTAACCTTTCAAACCACCAAACTTCATATAATGATTAGAGTTGACCTTAGATCTCATGTACCATAATATTAATATTATCTTATCATTGTGAAACCTTTTTTCATTCATTCATACATGCATGCATGCATCATTCCCTAATGCATCTGAACAAGGCCTAACTTATCCAAAAACTAAAACCAAACACTATCATAAAATTATGTCTTTGAACCAAAGTCTGCCATGGTTATGCCCAAATTGCTGATAATCCATTTTTCTTTTATCTACCCTAAAGGTCACCATGTCTTTCAATAAAGAGAATGTTGCCAATATTGCTACTCCACCTATCGACATTGCTGCCATGCTAGCTGAAATCATGAAAAAGCAAGAAGAAACTATGGCCTTTATGCTCTAATCCTAAGAACATGCTATTCTAGGAAAATTTCAAGCCATAATGGCCCAATTTAACATCTATCCAGCCAAAAATGAATCTACCTCCTCTAATTCTGGCAAAAATCCCATAGTAGAAGACACTACTCCAATTGCCATCCCCACACAAGCTAACTATGGGGTAAGCGCACCAACAACCTCTTTTAACGATCCTTTCCAAAAGGGATCTCAAGACCATCTTTTCCTCAATGTTATAATTGAAAATTATGAAGAGATACAAAAGACTCTAAATATAATCAAGAAAATAGATGACATGGTGGATATCAGATCCTTTAGCCTCTTTCCAAATGCAAGATTACCTCCGAAGTTTCAAATTCCTGGTTTGAAAAGTTTTATAGCACACAAATTCCATCTCAAGTTTTATGATGGTGCCTTTCTTCCCTTGGGTGTGGAGGGCGAGCTCCTCGCTAAGCTATTCCAACAATCACTTTCTGGTACTGCCCTTAGGTGGTTTCTAAATTTAGATGATTCTCAAAAACATACCTGAGAGTCTATTTGTAACATTTTTATAAAACAATATCATTATAATATTGAAGTTGATGTTACATGAAAACGTCATGAAACCACTAAACAAAATCCTAAAGAAACCTCTTCCTCGTTCATTAAGAGGTAGAGGAAGAAAGCTTTACAAATGGTCAGCATACCAATAGAATCCGAATAATTAACATAGCTATGCTTCCTGTGTATCGAGACAGATTGATCACATAATACCTTTCAGATTTCAAAGTGCTCATTGCCACTACATCTCGTATCAAAGACATAATTAATGTTGGGTATATCAAAGATGGGTCCCAAGTATACTCCATTCCTTATCTTGAAGCTTTTTCTGATGAGGCATTTCTACATGAGGATTACCAATCAATCCATTCTTAAGATGGATGCTTTAAGGAGATTTCATTCTTTTCTAACAAAGGGGAGAATACCGATCCTTCCACCTTAATCTAATATGCTATTGAAAAGCTTAACAATTGGAGTCTAGCCTTACTAGATTCTGAAGCTAAAAATTAATGAATCCTCTAAGTGAGAGTCAATTAAGTCTGAACTTTCTGAGTCTTAAACCTCTAGGTTCTCTATGCCTTTGATGTATCTTTCTTCTTTCGAGGCCAATAAACTGAACAAGTTTTCTATAATCATGTTTCCTTATTCTCTTTTAGTGTTCCAACTGGTGAATCTGAGTCTAATCAATCAAAAAAAGAGAATCATAAAAATAAATCAAATAACTGATGTTGTTAAATGGCTAATAAATGTTTCAAAAACAACATTCATTGCATCTGTATGCTTCAAAAAATCTAGTATAGAGACCAGCATCTATAGATTCATAATAGGTCTCGATCCAAGCATCATCATCCACAAGATCCCAGCCTATCCAGATTACAAGCCTCTCAAACAAAAACTTAGGCACATGAAAGCTAAATGGACACTCCTAATCAAAAAGAGGTTTCCAAATAACTATCACATGAGTTTACAAACTATACATCTTGGTTTCCATCAATTAATTCACAGTGTGTAAAAGCTATACCTTCTCAAGCCCTTGACTAAAAAAAAAGAACAATTCATCAAGATAAAAATCATCGCATAGTATGCCGTTCCCTTCAAAAGCATCACAGACGATGGCTCCTATTTCAAAAAATAATTTGCCACTATTCTACAAAAGGAAAAGATCTAACACCACATGTCATCCCTTTACTGACCATAAACCAATGGAGTAGCCAACAAGACTCTCTGATCATAAACATTGGATCTCCACTTGCCAATTTCCCCTTTGGGGTATAAAACTACATTTAATTCGGTCACCAAGGACACTCTCTATTCATTAGTAAATGGGATTAAGTAGTCCTACCTATAGAGATGAAGGTCCAATCTGCCCGAGTCCTCCAAGAAAGTCAAATTAATGAAACTGGTTGGCAACAGGCCTATTAAACCTCATGAAAGCCCTTCACCAAGCTTAGAATTACTAATTCAAACTTGTAAGGCACTTCAATAAAAGGGTCAGATAGAAACCTGGATGCAAGTGACCTGGTCCTCAAAAGAAACCAAACAATTCACATTGGACTCTAGAGGGAAATTCAGACCTTCCTGGAGCGATCCATTCATCAAGAAAATCATGACAGATAGAGGTGTTATCCTGATGGACATCAATGATAATGAGTTCAATCATATGACAAATCTGGATCAACTCAAGCTATACTATATTTGAATATTGCATTTACATCATCATCACTGTAACAAGAGCTATGTGGACCTAATTCTCCAAATTTTATTTTATTCTCAATTTTCAAAATTCATTATAAGGAGATATATAAGCAACCCTTATAGGTATGATCTAAAGAATTTAATAAACTTCAATGTTTTAACATCTCATTTGGGCTCTTTAATGTGCATGCAAAAAAAAACAAAGAGAAATTTGAAAAAAGAATGAAATCCGCTAAGCTGAAAACCTAAACACGCAGCCTAGACAAAAATTAGGGTACAACATGCTAAACTAAAAACTGAAAAAGGTTGTCTAAGCAACAATCAAAATAGCTGGCTAAGTTGAAATTCTAAATGAGCGACTTAGGCAAAAACTAAAGCTCAAACAAAACATTGCACTTTATTAAATTCTTATTCACCTTTTGGAACACGGACAAGGGAACATTGAAAATCAAACACATCACTCATCCTTTTTCAAAAGGGCATCCCCTATGGACCTCCCAAATAAAAAAAATGATAATTCACTCCCTAATGGATCCTTTGAAAATGTTTCAGACATAATCAATTCCCTAAAGGAAATGATCTCATCCCCATAGTGTTTCTCAAACAATAACATTTCCCTAGTGGGTTCTTGAAGACATCTCCCCTAGTGAGAATCAAATACAACTAAACCCCTAAAAGAGTCAGCCAATGACTATTCCCCAAGTGGAGTCAAATAATACAGAGTTGATCAAAAATCCCTAACAGAGTAACAACTACTGTCAAATCTAAGAAGCATTTTGGCCTAAAACTAGCTCAACTATAGCCTTTCCTTTACCCATTTAGGTTATCAGCACAACCACTTTCACAACTCCTCAACCATTCAGATAAATAAGAAAACGCATAGGCCCTCTACCTATTTCTTAAATAAACATCATTTTCCAAAACCTTAAATCTTATAGCCACCGTGGACAGGTTCATTATATCACCTTCTATGTCATTCAAACCCAAAAAAGGCTTTTCACCAAAGTGAAGCAGCCAACTGACAAAACATTCCCAACCTCAGGCTCTGAAATAACAAATCCACAAAAATTAGTAACAAGCTTAAACACATATGCCACTAAGTCCCATACACTCAAAAGTACCCAATCAGTCTTCATAACCTGAAGCACCAAACCTTATATTACCCGAGGTTGATTCTCTTAACTTTGTTTAGGTTCCTGCATCACCATACATCACGTGACTAAAGCACGGTAGTATTTATAGAGGCAACTCAGAAAATACTTTGTTCCTCAAAAATAAAATTTCAGGAGCACAATGCAACACAATTTCAGAAAAAGTGAAATATTACACAAATAACACAGTTTGTATAAAACCCCATAATGGGCCATACTCAATATGCATCCCATGCATGTCCCTCTAAATCCTAGCATCATCTAAACACATATATGGGGGCATCCTCTTAGAGAAGTATTTTACTCATAAGGCAAATGTACTATAACTACCTTTTAAAGCTCAAAGTCTGATGAGGTCAAAGCCTTACAAATCATAACTTCAACTAGCCCATAAGCTCATATGGCATGGTCACCAAGATTAGTATGACAACTGTAACATTTGGCATTGTCACTTGCCATAATATAAGCCTAAAAAGTTGAAATAATATAAGGCCTTAATCTAATATGGTGATAAGCCCAGAATTCAACATGGTGTGGCTACAAGCCTAGAATTTGACATGGCATCATCATAAGCCCAAAATCTGACATGGCACTTGTGGATTCACTATCATCAGAGTCACCTTTTATTCAAAGCTAATTTAGATGAGGGGCAGCTATGAACCCTCAACTTTGAGGGTAGACATTTTGTACAAGAAAAGATGGAATGACATCCATCTAAGGTGTGTTTTTGAAGAAAAAGCCAACATAATCATAGAGGAAATCCATAGTGGGGAGGAAGGCACACACATGAATGTATGGTCACTTTCACATAAAATCATGAACCAAGGATACTACTAGCTTACCATGAACAGAGATTGTGCACAATTTTCCTAAAAATGCCACAAGTGTCAGATTTATGCTAAGCTGCAAAAGCTTCCTCCTTCACCACTTAATCTGATCATGACCCCTTGGCCTTTTGCCGTGTGGGGGCATTGATGTCATTGGAAAGATTACACCAAAGTCCTCTACTGGCAATGAATACATTATGGTGGCTATCGATTACTTTACCAAATGGGTTGAAGCTACACCTTACCAAGTTCTAGACTTAAAAAGTGGTGGCACAATTCATCAAAATGAACATCATCGCAAGGTATGGTGTTCCATTTGAAGTCATCTCAGATAATGGTTCCCACTTTAAGAAAGAGGTAGATGTCCTTATGAAAAAGGAAAGGATATAACACCATTGGTATTCCCCATACAGACCTTAGACCAATGGATTAGTTGAAGCTGCTAACAAAGCATTGAACAACATCCTTCAAAAGATGATTGGCAATCACAGAGCTAGCATCTGCATTTTCCAAATGACCTCTTTAGGTATAGAACTACATACAAATTAGCTACCAAAGCCACACCCTACTTATTAGTCAATGGAATGAAAGAAATCCTTCTAATAGAGTTGGAAATTCAATCATCAAGAGTTCTCCAAGAAGTACAAATCTCTCAGCTTGACTGGGAAAAGGCCTATTATGACCAATTCAAACTGATCAAAGAGAAAAGGCTAGAAGCCCTTCATCAAACTCAAAATTACCAACTGAGAGTTATAAGGCATTTCAATAAAAGAGTCAAGGATCGCAAACACAAAGAAGGCGACCTTGCTTTGAAAGAAATTAGATAACTCGTACAAGACCCTCGATGAAAATTTAGACCTCCTTAGAGTGGACCTTATCTCATCAAAAAGATCATGTTAGGCAGAGGTGTAATCCTGATAAACATCGATGTTAATAAATTCAACAATCCTACTAACCTTGACTAGCTCAAGAAATATTACAACTAGTGTTTTTGTTGCTTAAGCCTACATCTGAGATCACATTTCTCTAACAAGAACTATTTGGACCTGATTCTCCAAGAATTATCATGTACTTCATTTTTCAATATCTATTGTAAGGAGATATGTGGGCAGCCCTTATGGGCACGATCCAAAGCATTCAATAAAATTCAAAGTTTCATTCTCATTGGCCTCTTTAAAATTTCATGCAAAAAGCGAAAATAAATAAATAAACAAAAATTTATAAAAAAAAAAGAATGAAACTCGCTAAGTTGAAAACCCAAGTGGGTGGCTTAGGCAAAATTTAGGGTACAACCTACTAGAAAAAAATGAAAAAGGTAGTCTAGGCAATAATCGAGGTAGTTCGCTAAATTGAAAATCCAAAAGGGAGGCTTAAGCAAAAATGAGAGCTTAATAAAAATAAAATGCATTTTATTAAGGTCTTATTCATCTTTTGTAACATCCAAAATAAAATATTTGAGATAGAAAACAAAAACAAACCAAAGAGTCTTATTCTAAAAAAGGAACCTAGTTTATTCTCAAACTCACTTCTCAATCTCAGTCAGAAGAGCATAACATTTCACTTTCTCCTTGCACCAACATGACTCAATCCATCAGTCTATATACTCTGAAAGCTTTCCATAATCATCGCCATGAATTAGCGTCGCCCTCTTGAAGTCTCAAATCCATCATAAAAGAACTGCTATAGCTACTCGAGCATTCACAGTGGTTACCTAAAAAAAGGGACCATCTGGGGGCACATCTTGATCATGTATCATTTGACGAAGAACTCTAGTAGCTTGATATCATGTCATCTCTTTTAAACAAAGTAGATACACATTCTTAAACCTTTGGCTCCTTAGCATGAAAAAATTTATCTTGTACTAATCAAGTCTCTAGATAAAATCAGAAGGACTCGATTCCATCGGCCAGCTAACCCAGTCCTTCTCGGTAGAAAATGGATAACAATCCTCCAAGTTTGATACCATTAAATAAGATAATCTAGTGACTCAGGACCAGGAATAATCTTGAGATAGTCTCTTAACCAAATCTAATAGAAAACATGAACGTCAAAAAATGACCTCATAGATGCTAAAATAGACAAGCAATGAAAAGGTCTAAATACCTGAAGAAGAATGGGACTAATGGTTCAAGGCTCTTTCGAACTGCAATGACAATCGAGGATTAGTAGTGTCTCCACCAATATCATACTTGCAATCGACTGGGCTAACAAAAATATGGACCGTTGTCAAACCAAATGCATAGGCCTTCAGCCTCTTAACTGACTAAACTAGATCATCAAAATATTCCTAAAATATATCAGCCATGGCAGATAGGTACACAAAATCATCCTTCACTATATCAGAAACAACCTTTATGCTCAAGTCCAAAAACCTCTTAAAAGAGTTAAAGTAGCCTGCCTTCTCATCTGGAATAGCCAAATCAACCTTGGGGTCGGAACAGAGCAAAATAAAAAGTTCCTCGAAAGATGGACACATCTCGTCCATACCAGACCCAAATCAGAAAATGTGATCTATTGAATACTAAAATCAGATACAAGAATTTAAAAAATCCCAATTGATTTGACACCTCTAAGCATTGGCAAAGCATTCATCCCATACTTCCCGAGGTCGATTCTGGTCACTTAGTTCAATTTTTGGCACTATTCATGCATCATGTGACTGAAGTATGGCTCCATATTGTGGGAAAAATAGAAAGAAGTTGATTTTTCAGTGGAACTTTTAATATTTACATGATTTTCTGAATAACGAATGATTTTTCCTATGGCCTTACATAGTGGCATGAAAATCGAGGCAAAAAAGGAGTTTAGAAGGTCAAATTCACAAGTTAGACTTCCTGCACACGCACCAAGCCACCACCACATACGCCAGCTCCTTGGCATGTGCAATACTACTTGGGTGTATGTGCCACTCCTCAAGCACATGAATCGGCTTGTGCGTCGGGCTAGTCCATCGCGAAGTTCAATTCTAACCCAATCTGATTCCATTTTTCATGGTTTTCATCTAAAAATATTTCCAAAAATTCAATTTCTGAATAAAATTGTTTTCCAAATAGAAAATCACGATCAAAATAAACATTTTTTTTTATAAATGTTCTCAACAAAGTTCAAATGAGAAAATAAACAAAGTTTATACAAAAAGCCCATAACAGGGGCTAAATTAGGTCAACTAGCATGCATCTTAAGCATCATCCTCCTCTTATGTCTCATCATCATTGGCTTCCTTGCCTACATCACTACCTTGATGAACATGTCTTCTGACCATATATGTCTCTCTCTGGCTTTTAGCAATGCTTAATGTAGCCAGTGTGGTGCTCAAGGAAAATAGGGTCTGATGATGAGCATCATGATCCTAGATATGCATCAAGGTGGAAACCTGCAAGAAACAAATATCAAAATGCTTGTAAAATAGAAAAATCCTAAAAGGGGAAGTCAATAAAGCTTACCATCAGAGGTAAGATACTCAGGTAAACAGGCACCATGACAGGCAGATACTTATACCCCATATGATGAAATCTCATCACACTATTTGCACCTGTGTAAGAGATATGATTAGAGAAGCAAGGGAAAGGTCCTTGAGGCATACTTGAGCTAGCATGAATGGCTGATGTAGAGGCACCCATTCTTGAGAAAGCTAAACTGGAACTTGGCATATCCAAAATAGAAGGGCAATCAACTTGACCATAAGGCCTATACCTCAGAGCAGTAGTAATAGAAACCACCAGAACTTAACCCAATCAGGCAAAGAAGGGTCCTACCTCTCATCAAGCAAGTGGCAATAAACTCTAGATAAGAGCCACCGTGTATGAAAGAATCATGACTGGGCCTTTCTATTCTCCAGTACTCTAAAAAGTATGACCCATAGGCTCTCTTATAATCGAAGGCAGGTTAGCTGACACAACCACTTCATAAGCCAACTGAGGCATAACCTATACGCCTAAGTAAAACTCCACAAACTTAGAGGTACCCAAGATGACTTGCTTGTCACTATAAGTGATGCCTAGGGCAAAGGGGTCAACATCTCTAAAGACATTGTAATTGAATAGTGCCCAGATAACCTAAAAAGACAGAAAAAGATCAAAATTTATGATAGATGAAAGGTAAAATTATTCAAAGCATACCTCAGTCACTATAGCCAAGATATCTCTGTACTGAGAAAAGGACAAGCTATTATGGCACCCAACCTAAGAATCCTTGAACCATATCCTCCCTAGTGGGAATAGAACCTCATCTTTAATAGAAACCCTAGGGGCAAGAGCTAGGACGTGAGAAAAAGCCCAAAGCTCTAAAAGTGAAACAAAAGTTAGAAAAAAAGGTGAATGGGTCAAAATAGCCCAAACTATCATAGTCGCATGGATGCTAAACCTGTCAATCCTCGACAATCCACCCATTGCTCTGTAAGCAGCAGCTAGTGCAACACTAGCCCAATCATACTGGTCGAGCAGCCTCAAGTTGACCACTGAAGCCAGCACCTTCTAATCCATGTAACCCTTCTCATTGTATAGAAAAAGGGTTGAAAGGATGGTTAGTAGGCACACCTTGGCACACTAATCAATGGAATGAGAGTCTGGATTAATCCTCTTCAACAGTCCCAACAACCAAGACCTGGAAATCATCCCCTTGGAATTGTAAGGAGGCTCCTCCCTAAGAAGATTAACCAAAGAGTGAGGAGGATAAACTTGCCTATCGAAGACAATAGGTGTGGTCCTGAACTGCATATCAGTCAAGTAGCACTACTCAAGGGGAATCATAGACATCTCTCCCACGAGTAAATAGAAAGTGTTGGTGGCCTCCCACCACCTCTCAGGTCGAGTAAAAATCAAGTTTCGATCAAGGGAATGGTTAATGTCCAAACTCATCAATCCAAACAGATGAGCTGATGCAATATAGGTATGAACATCAAGGAAGTGATCCAAGAAATCCAACACATCATACAGATTGGACCTACTACCTCTCTGGTTATTCTTGACATCCTACAAGTAAAAATTCTATCTCTCATTTTCCTCATTTTATTTTATTCAGTAAGCTGAAAATTTAATGAGCAAAAAATTAAATGAGCAAAAAAAAATAGTGTTGAAAAAATAAAAGAACAAAAAAAAAGAGACGCATGGGAAAAAGAGATGCATAAAAAAATAACAAAGCATGAAAAAAAGAGAGAAGAAAGTCAAAAAAAAATACCACTGGATAGCCACGCTAGCTGCAGTGCCCTTGCTACCTCATAACAGATCGGGATTAAGCTTTGTGAAAGGTTTTGCTTCAGCCATTGAAGGAAGACAGACCAAAGATAGTCAGAAACTTCCCATGTAAGTTTGTCGATAGGACCAGCTATGTTATTGGATTGACTAGGTGGATTGTCAGTAGAATCAAGTAATTCTTCGACAAAACAACTTAAATCGTCTACCGAGCCGAGTGAATAAATAATAGTCTTGGTCTCACCTACTATCATAGCATACAATTGAGCAAACAAATTCTCAACCTAAGTACCACCAGTCGGTATCATCCTAAAAATATTTCACATAAATTATCTTGTGAGAGAAAGTAGAAGAAGAGAAGAAAATAA
>CAOJBK013360247.1:0-14385 GCA_948294925.1 Codiaeum variegatum
ATGGAGCTTGAGGAAGTTGATGGAGAATTCCTAAGGGCCTTTACATGCATGGTGGCCCAAAAGGAAAAAGTATCCAGGTCATATGACAAAAGAATCAAAAAATAGAAATTTGAGGCAGGTGACTTGGTGTGAAAAGTTATACTACCACCTAGAACAAAATACAAAGAGTTGGGGAAATGGCATCCTAACTGGAAAGGACCATTTAGAGTGCACCAAGTACTGGATGGTAATTCATATTGGTTGGAAAGTTTGGTGGCAGAACCTCACAAAAAGTTCGTCAACAGAAAATGACTTAAAAAAATTATTTTCCCACTATGTGGGAAATATCAGTAACAAAATAGTTGTAATGGCCTCTTAGCCAAAATAAATACCAATTCATATTGGTAAGTTTATAAAAAAAAATAAATTTTGTTTATTTAATATGTGAATAATGTTTTCTTTGTTTTCCTAAGATAAAATTAAAAAAAAAAAAGTTGTGAATTTTTTATAAAATTTCAACAGCATGTCTGCTGAATGTTTAGTAAATTTTAGCAACATCTCTGCTGATTTTTTTCTATTTCCCTTATGCAATGCATGGTTGTGGTATTGATGGGTGAAAGTGTTCAGTGAAAAATCAACAATTCTTAGAAGGCATCAGTGCCTTTAAATCTCATTCCTCAGGCCTAAAGCCTTCCTCAATACCTATTCATAGTTATAACAGTTAAATTTCCCAAGCAAATTCAATTTCTAAATCCAACACAAACATAAGTAAAAAAGGGGATAAAAATACATAAAGGTAACATGAATCAAATGGAATCAATATCAAATCCCTTGATCCTTTCCTAAGCCTCATTGCATTTCGTCTTTCTTTTTGCTGCTTCTTTCTCTTATTCTTCAAAACTTGAACAGCTTCTTTCTGGCCAAGTAGGAACTCATGTGTTTCCTTTACTCTATCTATAGTCTTTGACACTCACTACTCAACAACTTGTTCTTCTTCAGCATCTCATCTTTCTATGCTCTCACATCAACCACCCATTCCTCAAAGGCAATAAGACCTGCACTCAACCTATCAAAAGTAGCTCTAGCCACAACTCCTTTAGTCTTTATTCCTTTAATCTCTTCTTACTGCTTCAGGTATTTGGCTTTCTTTTGGCTGATGCTAGAAAAGCTGCTTGAAATTTCCACCTGCCTAGCAGTAACCTCATCTAAGTGAGTAAAGCTCCATGTAATTCTTTTCTTGAGTGAAGATATTGATGCCAACTTAGTGCTTTGCTTCAAGATGCCAAGGCTGGTTATAACATCATTTTTTTATGGGCTAGTGAGTGTCTCAATCTTTTCTGCAATCAAATTCTCAAAGTGTTTTTAGCTTTGGCAGCATCTTCCTCAGTAGGAACTGCATTTGTACCTTGGTGCTACTATGAGGAAGGTGAATCAAGAAAGCTCAAATCCAGAGAGAAGTTCTCTTCATGCATAGGTTACTAGTCATCTATGTCCTATTCAAGAAAATCAAAGCAAGATCCCCAATACACCAATTAAGAAGCAGTAAAATTGGGAAAATGGACAGCTAGTTGAAGGATGGCTATCTAGGGAATGGACAACGGGTGGAGGAGGAGGGGTTGGTTCCTTCACTTCTTACTGAATTGGTACATTCTGCAAGTGGAAAGTGTCATCCTCTTCTGTGAGGAAGATCCTTCAAAGGAAAGAGAGTCCTGAGGATGTGTATGGACATATCCTTCTCTCGAATCAACTGCTTTCCAAAAAGCAAGAAAATCACAAAGGAAATTCCTCAAGGAAATATTAGTTTATAATATTGAAATCATGATGAAATGAAAAATACTTACCAAAACTAGTAACTGGCTCTGAACCCCTTTCCTCAGAGTCTTCAGAAATGTCCACATCCTTTACAATCACAAGATCCAATTGCTTTGCTTTTTTTGCTAGTGTCTGGGCTGCTTTTCTTCTTGAAGAAGGTCAAGGAGCTGTTGTGGTCTTAGCTATTTGTGGATTTATTTTTCTCTTCAGAGGAACCAAAGCCTGCTTCCCTTTGCTAGAACTTGAAGCTGAGGCTTTTCCCTTCTTAATAGCAGCTTTCTTCCTCTTCTTCTCCTCAGGTGCCTCTTAGGCAACAGCTCTGGCATTATCATCTTCTTCTGCTAACACAAGGTAAAACAATAATTAGTGATAAAAAGAAGAAAAATAGAAGAAAATGAAAAAAAAAAAAAGGTGAGATTCCTTACCTGGTGACTCTATTGCTGACTCTACAAATATGGGATGCTGGCTACTCCACCAGTGAATATAATTTTCTTCATCTTGCTTTCCCACAACAATCACATGGAAAGCAAGCTTAAGCAATATAGGCTCAATATTGGCTATATCATCCCTAGACCACTTTGCTGGATTTCTTCCATACAAAGGGATGATGGAAGCATCAATAGCAACAGGAGGAACAACTATGGAAAGACCAAATTGGTGGTTGAAAAGAAAATACATGTAAAACTCAAAGCCTGGGGGGTGCAAGGCATGCCTCCCTGAGGACCAAACGCATTCTTAGCTCCAGTCATCAATGGTCTTGGTGAAGTGGCTCTACAAAAAATCTATTTCTTGATTACATCCTTATAGGGAGCAAAGAATCCCAACCATCTTGGCCCATCATAACCATCTCTAAAAGGGCATAATCTCTCTTGCTTTCTTTTCTCCAGGCTGAGGAAAAAAAGATTTGACTTCCTATGCTTCCCAAGAACTCTCGCGCCTCAGTAAATTTATGCCAATATCAGAAACTTAAGAAAAAGGAGTTAAAGAAGGAAAATCACCTAACTCTGGAAAATATGCCAGTAGCTAACACTGGAGGATCCACGTACTCCTATTTATGAACCTCACCTGGTTGTCACTAACACGCCTCCTCAACTAGGCATACATATTACCTAGGAGGAAAGTCCTAAGTGCATAATGGTCACCATGATCCAAAGCCTGTGCTAGTGGTACATATCCAACACTAAGCCTCCCTAAGGTGGGGAAAAAATATGTCTGCATAACAACATCCATAGGAAATCTACGTGCTCCTTAGTGTATGGGTCTTCTTTCTTATTAACATAAGCAGATACAACACTACCATATGAATCAAAACTTCTAGAACTAAACTGTATCTCAAGAAATCGTCTATAATCAACCAAAAACACAATATCCCTCCCCAGAACAGGTAATCCATTAATGGTAAAAACATTAAGCATTATGATGGTCATTTGGACAAATGGAAGCATAAAAGTATTACTGCTTGATGCCTAAAATCTCAGAGTTGCAATAAGAATTTTGGGCATATAGATTACCTCTCAAATGATCATCTCAATAAATTGAGAGATGCCTAACTAATCCCATTTGGCGCCATAATGTCCCCTCAGCCGATGTATCCATCTTCCTTAGTCGGGAATCAACTTTGGCTATGATTTTCTAGTATCAGGAGCCAGTACATTGGAGAAATATATCATCTCATTAGGGATCCCAAAGTAGGGAGAGGGGGATCTCCGGTGACAAGTGGTATGGTAGGGGTAGGACTTAATGCTATTGCTTATTTGCCTCTGCTGTTGTATGAAAAACCCTAGGGGAAATGTAAAATTTGGGGGTCTGTAAAGAAAAATCTCTGAGAAAGTTGATTAAAATTAGTAAAAAATACTTACCTGGTGTCAAGAAAGTTAGGGCATGTCTCAATCTCTATGCCCTTCACGATTTCCATTTTTGCTTCCTATGGAGAATGAACATAAGTATTCTAATGGAAAAAATGGGTAAAGTCTTTTTTGAAATATTATATACCTCAAATTTATTAAGCACTTCATTAGATGACTCGGTAGGAGGTGGGGAGGCAATGAAGATACATGTTCCAAAGAAAGTATGAGTAAGCATCATACTTTTAAGCTAGTAATGTTATTTCAAAGTTGGAAACTCATCAGCCGTATGTTTTCCTTAACTTTGGAGTTGCTAGCACCTTTGGAAACTATATTTTCTAAAAAATAAGAATTGGATCATGTCAGAATTTCAAATTCTCATGCACTATAATTTTAAATTGGTTTATGGAAAAGCATGCATGGATGAATCAAATTTGGCAAATCATGCTAAGTTTTCATGGAGAACATTCATATCGGACATTATTTGTCACATAAACATCAAATACATCATGACAATTTAGTGTGTTTGTGGTTATACTGACCACATGTTGAAGTTGTATGGAATGTGACATGTGATGTTGCTGTAATTTTATTAACAAAATTGAAGGTTTTGGGGGAATTGGTTATGGAACTGTCAATTTATAATATTTAAACTAATTCATCAGAAAGAAATTTTGAAAAACTCAAATTTTGGCCTGAGGAAGTATCAGTTCATAGTTCAAATTTCAAGAACTTTGTCAGCAGAGAAATTGAGTTTTGAGAATATTTCCTGAGGAAGTTTGTTCATTCAAGTTCATTTCAATTATTTCTACCAAATTATCAACAAAAATTTGACAAGCATCAGTGAAAAGTGGACTTGTAAAAATTCAAGCTATGACAATACTGTCAAAGTCATTGAGGAACTCAAAGTTTCAACTCAATCAGTTTATTTCATTTTTTTCCTGGGGAAATCAAGCTATTCAAATATATTTTAGCATCAAATTGCTAAAATTTATATGTACATCAGTAAAAATTCAAGCTGCATCAATAAAACTGAAGGATAATTTTGCTGAGGAATTCAAAACATGGCAATATATTAGTTCAACAAATTCAAGACAATTTTTTTACTGAGGAAGTCAAGATTTCTAAGTTCATTTTATTATCAAATTTCAAAATTCAAAGCTTCCTCGGCAAAATTCAAGAAAATCCAACAAAACACATCAAATTCAAGCATATTCTTCACTAAATTCACAAATTCCCCTGGAGCAAAGATTCAAAGGAAAATTCAACAAAATGAAAATTTTACCTATTGTTCTTCTTAAATATACTTGTGAAAATTCTTTATTCAGGTTCTTAGATCAAAAATTGGGAATGGAAAAATAATTATTTGAATTTCGCTTTGAGGAACTTTCCCCAAAGCCACGAAGTAAGGGACTGGCCCACTTTTCTCTCGCTTCTGTTGATGTTGGTATGTTTCCACCACTACTATTGCTTCTGCCCATTTCTGCTTATCCAGAGGTCAAACAGCGGTAGGCGATGGCGACCTAGTGGATCCGACGACATATGGGCTAGTTGCAGTCAGTGGCTAGCGTCAATTTGCAGACCAGTTACTATTGTTGTCTTGTACTCGGTGACCTCCTCTGCGTGCCATGGCCAGCATTGCTCCCCCTTAGCATACGACGAGCGTTGCTTCAGTGATGCTTACTGTGTCATCAATAGTTGGCAGTGATTCCCTAGTCTTTTTCGATAAGTGATTTTTGAGATGGAGAGAAAAAAAGGAAATTTATATTTTTGAGAAATTTGAGAACAAGAACGAAATAATGGATTTATTTTTGGAAGGGAATTAGATTTTTTATTTTCAAAAGTAGGAGTTTTGAGGAATTAAGGGAATTAATTGAACTTGCTTTTGGGGAATCAAAATTTATTCAAGATTTTGATTTTGAACTTGAATCAATGTCTGGAGAATTTGTTCTTAAGGAAGGTTTAATGGTGGTTTTATCTGAAGAACTTGAGGAATAAAATTTTGAAGCTCACAAAATCCATTCTTTCAAACTTTCTTCTTGATTTGAATGAGCTTGGTGATTACGTTTCTACTCTTTGTGGATCTATTTATCACCGTGAGCCATAATTTCTTGTTGATTTGGGTCATAAGCTACTTAGGACTCACCATTGGAGAAATTGAAGTTTGTGACCTGTTTTATAATTTTTACATGTTTATAAGCTTTAGGAAAAGCTTACAATATGTGGGGGCATTGTTTGTGCCTAAATTGAATATTGGGCTTTTAAAAATTAATTAATTAAATTAAATGTTTATCGGCCCAAAATAATTTATTTGTTGGGTTTAATGACCCAAATAATTATCAAACCCAACTAAAGACCCAAGAGATGAGTCAGCATTGGAAGATTCCAGATACTGAGCATTGGGGACAAAGTTATGTAACACCTGTAACTGAATGTTTATGTCTACCTCAAATGGTTGTGGGTGTTCCATCTTCTAACTGAGGAAGTAATATAAATGGTAGAAATGATGATCCCAAAAACATCATCATCACCAAATCAACACACAATCAATCATCAATCAATAAAAACCAATAACTTATCATTAACAAATCAAGAAATAAACTCAAGCCAATTTTCAATTCAAATTCATAGCTTTAGTTTCAAATTTTAGCATTTCCTCAAGCAATATTTTCCCTTTACTATTCAACAATGTTCAAACTTTCCTCAGTGTTTTCTTTAATTTACTGTAATTACCAAATTCAAACATATCAATATAAACATGCCTTCACATTTCAATTCCAAGTTTCATTTTCAATTTATAATTCAAATTTAGTGAAATCTAAACAAATTGTGGTAAAGGAGTTTGAAAATCTACTTTCATTGGAAAAGAAGTCAGAAATTTTACTTTTGAGAAACTTTCCTCTAGTACGCTTGTACGTATGAAAAATAATGCAACATGTAACATCATCTAACACATATCTGGGGGCATCCTCTTCAAGGTCCCTTCCCACAAATGCAAAGGTACTACAACCACCTATCAAAGTATAGAATCTGATAAGATCAAAGCCTTACATGGCACAACTTCTAACAAGTCCATAAGTTGATATGGTATAATCGCCAAAATCAGCATAACGATTACAACATTTGGCATCTCCAACTTGGTCTCACCTAGCAAACTGAAAGCCTAAAATTAGATATGGTGATAAGCCCAGAATTCGACATGGCATGGCCACAAGCCCAAAATCCAACATGGCACTTGTGGGTTCACTATCATCAAAATCACCTTCTGATCGAAGCTAATTCAAATGAGGGGGTGGCTGTTAACTCATAATTTTGCACCTCCAGAATCATTGATCACCTCATGATTCTCAACTAGACTTAAATGTCTAAATGCATAATGGAGGTCAAGGGGTAGTGCCCCTTATTGCATTGGAGACAGCCCTATGACAAAAATTTTAGATTTTAAGGTTTATATAGAAAATTTTTCATATTCTGATATATTCTCAAGGAAAATCCCATTTCTTTTACACCATCAGATCTGGGCCGTCAATACGAACCTATAGACTAAAACCATGCTCAAATCGAACCTAAAACGAACCCAGAAAGTCCAAAAAATAAATCAGACCAAACTAAGGCTCCAAACCAGGTGTGTGAGACAAGCACCAGGTGCACAGACCAAGTTGCTGGTGCATGTACCCAATGCCTAGCTCATGAGCCTTTGGCCTAGTGCATGTGCCCAGTGCCATGCACATGTGCTTGCTCCCTAGCACATGCACTTAGTGCCTGACGCACGCACCCGATTTTTTAATTATCCAAATCCAATTTTTTTATAAATAAGATCCCCCAGGTCACCTTTTCAGAATAGTTTTTGACATCAAATTTCTACTAAAATTCTATAAACTCGAATATCTACAAAACTCACTTTCTGTCAAACATCTTCAAACATAGTGGAGACCTATTTTGGCCTAATCAAGCCTTCTGAAATGCCAGCTCCTCACCAATAAAAACAAAAGGTAGCGTTCCTAAAATTGCAATGGTACTTTTATTTCAATTAAATTTAAGCCCTAAAAATTGACTTAGGTAATTCACACTTTCAAAATCATTTTCTTTTAATCTAAAATTGAAATGATTAAAAACATATTTGGTTAATCTTTTATAATTAAAATTGGATTAGCTTCTGAATAAACACCAACAAACTCACTTTTTCAAAACAAAACCCTAACCCTTCGCAAGAAGGGAGAACGATGAGGGTTTGATTCTCATTCAATGGGATATGCTGACAAACCCATTCAGGTTACAACTCCAAATTTGTTTTCTTTCATCAAGTTACTATTTTCATTTTTTTTATTTTTCTTTTATTTTATTTGTACTTTTATTATCGTTCTCTTTTTCCTTTACTAGTATTATTTCTTTATATCTGAATTTATATCGAGGAATGTGTGTCATTCTTATACCTTATGGTGGAATCTCCTTCATATTTTCTTTTTATTTTGTATTTAATTCTTTTATTGTCAATTTATTTCTACTTAATTTGTTGTTAGAGATATGTGCCCTCCCTAGTACCAAGGCTAGAGGAGGAACTCCTGTTTATTTTATCGTCTTTATTTACCAATTTCATTATTATTTATGTGATTTATGTTATAACATGTTCATGCATCGTTATAAATGCTATAATTGTCCACTCATCACGATATAATTGTCATGCATACATAAGAATGTTTTAACCAAAACCTTATGACATTTTAAGCCAAATTTGTTAGAAAATAAAATTATTTTCTAAAAAATCAATTTTGTATTAATCACAAGCTCCCAAATCCAATCTTTGGTTTGTGGCTCACCTTTTCCAAAAATATGCAAAATTAACATTTTTCATGGAGTTAAAAAATGATTTCTTAATCACCTAGAAAACAAATGATTTTCTAAAGTATTAAACGTCTACTCACACACACAATCCACCCAATGAGGCCAATAGGGGTTCTCCTCACATGATTTTTGGCAAACCGAGTCAATACGCAATCCGACCCCTTGCCATCGATTTCCTCGAATGAGAGGCTCGAGGTTCGCGTCGTGCTTGCGGAGGCTAGTGCTTTACACCTGTTACTTTACTTGTCAATCATTTTTATGTAGCTCTTAGATGGTCAAGCAGAATTACTTTTAGTCTTTAGTTTAGTCATCGATTAAAGAGATTTATTGTTTCTTGCATAGCTAAGCAAAGTGGTTCATTGGTGTTAATTCCTCTCTTAATTTTTGGGATGATGAATGGCTTAACCCTACTATTGGAGAGAGATTGGGGCTTGATTTTCTAACTAAGAATTCTAAAGCTGGCCAAGTTTCTCAATTTATTGTCAATAACAAATGGAACCTGCCTAGAGACTTAGACCAAAATGTGGTGAATGATATTGTTTTTATTCCTTTGGGGCTTAAGAAAGTTGATCATTGTGATTTGATGGCTGCTATCGATGGGAAAGTGGCTGCTATCGATGGGTAGTCTACAATGTTCTTCATTATCCTTCTAGTAAGAAGAATTGGTAGTAATTCATTTGGAAAATGAGTCTTCCCCCAACATGTTCATTTCTATTTTGGCATGTTATATGGGGTTATTTACCAATAGATGATAAATTTAACATTAAAGGATTCTCCCTATCCTCTTATTGCAGCTTATGTGCGGTTGCCAAAGAATTGCTCGATCACATTTTTGTTTCTTAATCTTTTGCATAGGAAATCAGGCAACCAGTGGTAGCCCTTTTCAGTGTGACTTTGCCTACATTCTACTCATTTCAGCAGCTGGTGAATCAAGCACTGAAATTTCACTTCAGCAACCAACTCTTAAATCTTTGGAGCTCAACTATTATTTATGGAGTTTGGCTTCTTTAGCGTACCCTTAACCTTTGTATTTTTGAACACCAGCAACCCTCTATTATCCATGTATTGAGTTCCTTGTGGAGTTTTATTAAGGAATCATATTATTTTCGGTTTGGCTCCATGTATAATTCTATAAATGAATGGCACACCTTTAGACAATTAAACATTCAGGGAAGGCATGATGAAGCTCCTTGTATTGTTATTGTTAAATGGATGTCTCCTTCGCCTGTTTGGATGAAATGCAACACGGATGGTTCGGCCACAGCTAAAGGTGCATGTGCTGGGGGGGTGGGATTTATTCTGAAATTGTAGAGGTTTTGTTCGTGGAGCTTTTTCTTTTCCTTTACATGCTACTTGGGCTTTTGTTGCAAAGCTGAGAGTAGCTTTTTATGGTATTAAGTTGGCATGGATAAAAGGTTATGGTTGGAGTGTGATTCAATATATGTAGTTAGTGTGATCAAGGAAAGGAAAGAAGGTGTCACATGGGAGTTAAGGCCATAATAGCTTTAATGTTTGGCCATCATTCCCAATATGACATTACAAGTATCCCATATATAGAGAGAGGGAAGTAGGGCATCTGATTGCTTAGCTAGGAATGATAATTCAATATATGTTGATATGTGGTGGGATTCATATCCTTCTTTTTGTACTCAATATGTCTATAGTGACATTAGTGGTAGAGAGGTTTATCGTTTTACTTAGCTTTGTGTTTTACAGCAACTTTGATGATTGTATAACGTTATGTTTCTTTTATTTTGTTTTAAAAATATTTGAAACCCATTGGTATGATGAAGATGCTACGGTGTGCCAACCTAATTGAGATGACCTAGTCATCTCCTAACCTTTGGCCTTCATCTTTTACTAAGAAAAAAGAAAAATGAGTTTCGTTTACACTAAATATTATTTTACTATAATTTCATTTAAATTTTAGATTTTATAATTTTATTACAATTTCTACTATCAGGAGGATACATATTTTATTGATATTAAAGTATATAAGTTTAATTTTTACTAAAATAAAATTATTGAATTCAATTTCAGTAAACAAAAGTATGGAGACTAAATAAAAAAATTAAGGGATCTAATTCATTATTCTAATTTTTTTAAATGTATTATTTAAGTCATCAATCATTATCATTGGTAGTGGTTCAATTTCCTTAATTTATTTATATTAATCATTTTCTTGATGTTAAATTATTTTTCATTTGTTAGTTTTTTTTCCAATAAAAATTACTATCTTTTAAGTGTAAATAATTATGGATCTCTTAATAGTGGGTCTCATTGGAGGACCACTTGTTTCGAAGTTTGTAATGCCTTGCCTTATGATGATTTTAACTATTAAAAGAATTATAGATTTATATAAAGTTTTTTTTAAAAAAAAAATTAATTATATATTTTACTTTAATTTATTTTGTGAATTTGCGTATGAAGTCGATGTTAAGAAAATACTAATTTGTATCATATGATTTTCTTTACTAATTATGGATGAAAAGAAAAGGGTGGTTGAATGATATCCATAAGAATTATTAGGATTTATTGTGAGCAGCTGTAGATATAAAAGGGGTCAATTATGTAAATAGATATACTCCAATGAAGAATATGAATTATAACAAGGAAATTAAAAAAAAAATGTGAAAGTGAAAAATAAAGAAAAAGAAAAAGAAAAAGAAAAAGAAAAAATAAAGGAGGTGTGAGAAAAGCATTGTATACAAAGAGAGAAATGAAACTTCTGTTTTGGGCACTCCACTTAGTTGCGAAAGGCAGAAAAGGGATGAAAATATATTCATCTGATTCCACTATATTATCTTTGCAGGTGGCCACTCTTTTAAATGATTGAGGAGGCACTCCACTTTCCTTATTTCTTCTCTTATAAATATTAGCACTTCTCCCTTTTGGGGTCTTGACAACTGTTTCTATAGGATTGTCCTCTTTTTTAATTTTTGCAAAAATAATGGATTATGAACTGATCAGCGTTTACAAATCAGTGATAATTTTTTGGAAATGAAAAAAATAACTACACATTTTACTCATTTTTCTATTTTAATTACAAAATTATAACTGTTAGAAAATTATTTACAAAAATACCATCTTTTTTACAAATATATTCCATATACCTAAAATATATACGGAACATACATACAATATTTACTTCAAAAAAATATTTTTATAATAAAAATTTTCAAAATGAATACTTTTGTAAAATAAATTGATATAATAGAATTTTTATAATTAATTTCTTTGATATATTTTTTAATTTTCCAAAAAAAAAAAACAATTTCAAACTACATTTGTCAAGAGCCTAAAACTTAGAAAAATATACACTTAGAAAATTTTTGTGAGAATTGTCTATTTTTAGTATTCAAAAATGTGCGACGCACATTACTGAAATGTGCCATTTTATATTCTATTTAATTGATTTTCATATATTTTTATTAAAAATTTTGTTTGTAGAATTTACTTTTACAATCTTCTACCGATAATTAAAAGTAAAAATATATAATTAAGTTTAAGATGTGATTAATAAATATGACTCATTAAATTTTATAATATTGTAGTATGATAGTTATTGAAATAATCATACTTTTAATAAATTCTCAATACTCGCTATCTGAAACACTACAAAAAATAAATTTTTTACTTACCCAATTTTTGGGTCAGTAAAAAATTTTTTGGGGTTTGTAAACAATGTTACCGACCCCAAAATTTAATTTACTGACCCAAAAATTAGATCAGTATTTCTTTTGTCATAAAATTAAATATTACCGACTAAATTAATTGGGTTAGTAATTACTGACGCATTTTTTTTTGTCAGTAAAATAAAATATTGGGTCGGTAATATTTTTAATTAATTACTGACCCATTACCGACCAAAAAATGCGTCAGTAATTACCGATGCATTTTTTTGGTCTGTAAAATAAAATATCGGGTCGGTAATATTTGTAATTAATTAGCGACCCATTACCGACCAAAAAAATGCATCAGTAATTTACCGACTCATTTCTGACCAAAATATGGGTCGGTAATTTACCGACTATTTCCTGACCAAAATATTGCGTCACTAATTTATTGACCAAATAAAATGAGTCACTAATTACATCATAAATACCGAATTTTTTTTAATAATTACGTCATTAATAATAACAATAATATATATATATATATATATATATAATTAATATGAGCATCAATTTATTGAAGTTTGAAAATTCAATTTATTGAGGTTTCAACATCTTAGTTTCATGTTTATATTACATTTCTTCAAATTTTAAATGAGAACAAGTTTGCTCACCAACTTAATTAATTAACTCCAATGACTCTATTGCTTTGACTTTGATTTAAATTATAATTTCAATCAGACCTTCATATTAATACTAAGTCAACACCTCAAAATTCAACAACTAAATTTAATCAATAAATTGCACAATGAGCAAACAATAAGCAAGAGCAATAAAATGATGGCAGTCCTTGTAGCTGGACGTTCTTCTCCCGCTACCTATCCATCTTGGCCTTGTAGCTTCCTGACCAATTGTAAAAAGCAAATAGAATTATGAAGAATGATTCATAGGAAAATGAAAATGCACTTATGAGCAAAATATACAAATATTTGAACTACTTTTGAGTTGATAGGAAGAAATATAGCCACTATAATAATCTACAGCTGTCATAAGTGGCAGAATTCTGAGTCAATTTCAAAAATTTACCATAAATTCTAGTTTGCTTCAATTGATCCTATATTTTTCAGATTAGTACTCTTGTATATCTATTTTCTAAAAAATTTAATTTTATCTTAATTGAGTTTGTGTCCAAAGAGAAAATATACAAAAACTAGAGAAAGGTCAGATAGTTCTAACAAATTGAACAATAAAATATTCAACCCTTTTTGAGCTAGTAAACGGCAGAACTGGGTTTTTCCTTCAACTAAATTTTTGTAGAGCATGTCTTAAGCTTTTCATAGACTCTAAGATCACCCAATTTAGAGTTACATAGCTCATAAACCAGCCCAAACAATTTTACTGTTCACACAGGAGCAATGCAGAGACAATTCAGATTCATTTATAACCACAATCACTTAATTCACAAAAGAAATGGACTCCTAAAATAGAAAGTTAAGCATTTAGTAGAAAACAATCATCAAAAAGGCAAAGCATGTGGAAACAAAATAAAGATAAATTTTACCAAATATAAGAAACACAAAGCATAGATTCTAAAGAGAATTAATTAATTAGGCACATAATTAGAAAAAAGAACAAAGGATTTGAGAACTTAAGCTTCATTTTCCCCTTCCTTTAAGTCCCAAAACCACATTGAACATCAATCTATTGAGCTAAGTATAACTCTAATGCTAAATCCAAGATTAGTTTGATTTGTTCATTGTTTCATTTTTCTTTAAAATTACACAGAAATCATAAGTGGTAGAATTCAGAGTCAACTTCAAAAATTTACCATAAATTCTACTTTGCTTCAATTGATCCCATCTTTTCCAGATTAGTACTTTTATATATCTATTTTCTAATAAATTTTATTTTATCTTAATTGAATGTGTGTGTAAAAAGAAAATACATAAAAACTAGAAAAAGGTCAGACAGTTCCCACAAACTGAGCAATAAAATGGTCAACCCTTTTTGAGCTAGTAAACGGCAGAACTGGGTTTTTACTTCAACTAACTCTTTGTAGAGAACATCTTAAGATTTTCATAGACTCTAGGATCACCCAATTTAGAGTTACATAACTCATAAACCAGCCTAAAAAAATATTACTATTCACTTAGGAGCAGTGCAAAGAAAGTTGAATGTGTGAGGGCATTACCTGTGAAGTTAGTCATAGAAACAACCTGTGACACGCACCTACTCACAAAGAATCTTGATCTTTGACCTATTAAACATCGAGCAGCATGTGGAAGATCAATTAC